>JACEFZ010000559.1:227500-257500 GCA_014155875.1 Cepaea nemoralis | reverse complement strand
GTCAGACACACAGAAAGTGATAAACTATCCACAATAAACATAAATCAGACACACCGACAGTGATAAACTACCCACAATAAACAGAAACAGTCAGACACACAGACAGTGATAAACTATCCACAATAAACATAAATCAAACACACAGAAAGTGATAAACTATCCACAATAAACAGAAACAGTCAGACACACAGACAGTGATAAACCATCCACAATAAACATAAATCAGACACACCGACAGTGATAAACTATCCACAATAAACATAAATCAGACACACCGACAGTGATAAACTATCCACAATAAACATAAATCAGACACACCGACAGTGATAAACTATCCACAATAAACAGAAACAGTCAGACACACAGACAGTGATAAACTATCCACAATAAACATAAATCAGACACACCGACAGTGATAAACTATCCACAATAAACAGAAACAGTCAGACACACAGACAGTGATAAACCATCCACAATAAACATAAATCAGACACACCGACAGTGATAAACTATCCACAATAAACATAAATCAGACACACCGACAGTGATAAACTATCCACAATAAACATAAATCAGACACACCGACAGTGATAAACTATCCACAATAAACAGAAACAGTCAGACACACAGACAGTGATAAACTATCCACAATAAACATAAATCAGACACACCGACAGTGATAAACTATCCACAATAAACAGAACAGTCAGACACACAGACAGTGATAAACTACCCACAATAAACAGAAACAGTCAGACATACAGACAATGATAAACCATCCACAATAAACAGAACAGTCAGACACACAGACAGTGATAAACTACCCACAATAAACAGAAACAGTCAGACATACAGACAATGATAAACCATCCATAATAAACAGAACAGTCAGACACACAGACAGTGATAAACTACCCACAATAAACAGAAACAGTCAGACATACAGACAATGATAAACCATCCATAATAAACAGAACAGTCAGACACACAGACAGTGATAAACTACCCACAATAAACAGAAACAGTCAGACATACAGACAATGATAACCATCCATAATAAACAGAACAGTCAGACACACAGACAGTGATAAACTACCCACAATAAACAGAAACAGTCAGACATACAGACAATGATAAACCATCCATAATAAACAGAACAGTCAGACACACAGACAGTGATAAACTACCCACAATAAACAGAAACAGTCAGACATACAGACAATGATAAACCATCCACAACAAACAGAAACAGTCAGACACACAGACAGTGATAAACTACCCACAACAAACAGAAACAGTCAGACATACAGACAATGATAAACCATCCATAATAAACAGAACAGTCAGACACACAGACAGTGATAAACCATCCACAACAAACAGAAACAGTCAGACACACAGACAGACAGACAGACAGACACTGACTGTTTAAGCGGGCTCCAGGGAAGCACGCCGAGGCCCTCGTTCTTGCACACCTGGAAGGACTCCAGCTCCGAGTCTCGGGTGATCAAGTTGTACTGTTGCTGGATGTAGGCAATGACAAGAACACAATTACACATGCTCATTATATCACATGATGTCGGATTTAACAATACACATACATGTTCCATCAAGGTTCCTAGATCACATTTTGATGTTAATGTTTAGGTCACATTTTTAACTTTGAAGATGCAGTCAATAGTTAAACAAACAATACGACCTAGAAATTATTTGCAAACAGATTCCATCCATCATGTGCCATGCCGATAAGCACACAGATTATAGTCATGATTTGCACTGACAGAAAGAACGTTTAACAACTGATATTTATATAAATGACAGATTAAAACAGGTGATCCGCTACATTTACTTGTGGCTCAATGACAACACCAGAATAAGACATATGTGACACTGAATTTACAAAGCAATGGTAACGTGTGCATTTAAAACATGAAACCATACTTGTCTACAAGTAGACAACAGGAGTCAACGTTTAACACCTGCAATTAATATTCATCAGTGTGCACAAGGTGACAAAATGGATCGTGAGTAAATCAAATCAAATCAAATCAAATCAAATCAACTTTATTAGGGTCACAAATTGGGCGCGCAGGCCCGTCTTACATTCGGCCCTTCCAATCACTCGTCTTTCGTTCATCATGAGCATTATACATTTACATAAGAAGAAAGATAAACATTGTGAAATGAATGTTGTAAACATAAACAAGGCTAATTACCATGTTATAAGGCCCATCTCCCACCTATCCATACATCACCCCACCCACACAACACCCCCACCTACCCACACACACGCGCACCAAGGGACACATACACACCCCGACCTACCCACACACACGCACACCAAGGGACACATACATACCCCACCAACCGACCCATCCCCCTCCCGCACATCCCCTACCCACACACACACTGCCCTCACCTGATCCCCCAACCAAAACACACTCGCCACCCACAAACATTCCCCCACCAACCCACACATCCCACGCCCATCCACATACACATCCTAACCCACACATCCTCTCCCCACCCACACCTCAAACCACCCATCCCCCAGCCACATCTCCATCGACAACATATTCCCCACCCATGCACACAATCCCCCACCAACCCACACATCGCACATCCACACACACATCCCCAAACCATACACACGCATCCCCACCAGCTGATATGTCCCTATCCCCCCCCCCCCACACACACACACACACATCTCCCTAACCACCCATACATCCCCAATCCACTCACACACACCCCACCACCCACACATACAACTTCCACCCACCCACACATGCCATAACCTAATCCCCCACCATACAATCCCCCACCCGCACATCACATACACCCCCTACCACGCACTATTCCCAACCCACGCACCACACACACACATATCCCTCACCAACATATCACCACTTACACACCACACACATGTCCCCCACCCAGATACCACACAGATACCCTTACCCATCCACCCCACATACCCCCACTCACACACCACAAAAATCCCCCACCCACACACACATACCTCACCCACACAATATCCCCAACCAACACACCACACACCTCTCCCCACCCACACACGCATTCCCTACCCGTCCACCAACACACACTCACTCTCGCATACATCCTCCACCACGCACCCACACACCCCCACCCACCCACCCCCAAATAACATCTCTCGATCACAATACCCCTACCCATACACATCCTCCACCCACTCACACATCCCACCCCGACACATACAATTCCCTCACCCACCTACACATCCCTAAGCCACTCACACACCCCCACCCACACATTCCCCATCCACACACACACATCTCCCACCCACACACCCCCACATACTTCCCCAACCACCACAATCCCCTACTCACCCACACATATACCCCACCCATACGCACATTCCCCGCACCCATCACAGACATCCCTCAAAACCACACACTATCCTCCACCCATACCACCACAAACATACCCTCCACCCACACATCATTCACACATCCCCACCAACACACCGCACACATATCTCAAACCCACACACCATACACTTCTCCCCACCAGCCCCCCTTGCATCCCCAATCCACCCAACACAATACTCTACCCACACAACCCCGCCTCCCACACATACTTTCTCAAACCATCCACACATCTCCACCCACATAAACACACATCCTCCGCATCCGTCCCATACACATATCCTCCACCCATACACACATCCCCCACACCCATTCCAACACCCCTACTTTCACCCCCACATATCCATCCACACATCCCACCAACACCCACAAATACCACTACCCACCAAAACCCACACACCCCAACCCATCCAAACGCATACCCCCACGCACACATATCCCCACACTCTCACACATCCTCCACATACACTCACACTTCCTTACATCTAGACACATACAAAATGTCTCACGTTAGTATTGAAACTAGTATGAACAAACTCCCACACTTTACTCACACACATACACTGACACTTGTCATGAGCAGTCTCATAAAAATGTTAAACATGGAGAAAAATGTGTACATAAAATGTATGTGACGTAAAAATAGTGATGCTCTCTCTCTCTCTCTCTCTCTCTCTCTCTCTCTCTCTCTCTCTCTCTCTCTCTCTCTCTCTCTCTCTCTCTCTCTCTCTCTCTCACACACACACACACACACACACATTCACTCTCATGCTCACACATTCACTCTTCCGCTCATTCATTCACTCTCACGTATTCACTCTCCCGCTCACTCATTCACTCTCACGCTCACTCATTCACTCTCCCGCTCACTCATTCACTCCCCCGCTCACTCATTTACTCTCACGCTCACTCGTTCTGTCTCTCATTCACACTCACTGACTCTCTCACTCAAACTACAGTAATGAACATGAGTTTATATTATGCATGATAAAATCAAATGGTATTTAACTGATAATATGACAGATGAGAATACACAAAAAGTAATGATGGAGCATACATGTGAGGTTGTTGACGCAGGGATCTTGGGACGACTGGGCCAGTTGATTGGTCAGAAAGTAAAGACAAATCAGGAAGAGCTAGAACAGTTGAAAGTTATGCTGCTGAAGGACACTGGACTGGGAAAGACAGAGAGGTGTGCACAAATCTCACAACATAACAGTAAACTGAAGACCATAATGAAGGTGTAGGATGCAGGCGAAAGATGGAAAGATCTACAAATAGACAAGATATCGTCATGATACAGCCTGACAGCATGCACAAACAAGGATAAGGATATACAGTTTTGGAGATACGTGGAGGCAAACTTCAGCAAAAAGTCATGCTAATTAAAGAACATGATAGTAATACACAGAAGCAGCCTACCTAGATGGACCTACAAACAGACCAAATCAGCATGCTTGTCAATAAGACTTCCATTAAAGTTATACATTTTAACAGTGTAGTAGATGAACTGACCTCACATAATTGAAACATTATATCATAAACACAATGTAAAAGACATAACACTCTTATGAAAACCATACATGAGGGCAAGATTGAGGGCAAGCGAGTAAGAGGCAGACAACGATACAAGTGGGAAGATAGCATCAAGAGATGACGAACATCAATATGACAGAATGTACAGTCGGGGCGAGAGACAGTGTTGGAGATGCATTTTAGCCAATCTTCATTGTGGAGACGGCACTTGATTAATTGATTGATTATAAACATTAAGCCGATGTTAGAGTAGCCGGTGAAACAAGAAAATGATTTGGGGTGTAACGGGGATTAAGACTTGGATGCAAATTTATTCAATACACATGCAGAAATTGTAATCAAAAATGTACATTGATAAGACCAGAGACTGATTTATTCCACTGGTAATTGGTGGCACTACAATGCCATAACTTAGATATGCGGGTGACTCGAGCTTGCTCTAAAATAGAGCTAACAGATTATACGAAATGAGCCTGTCTGGTAAAAGGCACAGTGACAATCACAACTGTCTTCTAAACGTAAAGAGAAGAAACATGATGTCTACGGACAAAACAACACCCCAACAGAGATGAGATTTAACATTGAAGACATTGACAATATCACACACGTTGAACATCTTGGCTTCTTAATCAATAGCAACGCGAAATTTTATATGAATACAGACTTAGATTGGCCGTAGCCACTGACTGACCGTAGCCACAGACTGACCCTAGCCACAGACTGACCGTAGCCACAGACTGACCGTAGCCAGAGAATGACCGTAGCCACAGACTGACCGTAGCCAGAGAATGACAGTAGTAACAGACTGACCGTAGCCAGAGAATGACAGTAGTAACAGACTGACCGTAGCCACAGACTGACCGTAGCCACAGATTGACCGTAGCCACAGATTGACCGTAGCCACAGATTGACCGTAGCCAGAGAATGACAGTAGTAACAGACTGACCGTAGCCACAGACTGACCATAGCCACAGACTGACCGTAGCCACAGACTGACCGTAGCCAGAGAATGACAGTAGTAACAGACTGACCGTAGCCACAGACTGACCGTAGCCACAGATTGACCGTAGCCAGAGAATGACAGTAGTAACAGACTGACCGTAGCCACAGACTGACCGTAGCCACAGATTGACCGTAGCCACAGATTGACCGTAGCCAGAGAATGACAGTAGTAACAGACTGACCGTAGCCACAGACTGACCGTAGCCACAGATTGACCGTAGCCACAGACTGACCGTAGGCAGAGAATGACAGTAGCAACAAACTGACCGTAGCCAGAGAATGACCGTAGCCACAGACTGACCGTAGCCAGAGAATGACAGTAGCCACAGACTGACCATAGCCACAGACTGACCGTAGCCACAGACTGACCGTAGCCACAGACTGACCATAGCCAGAGAATGACCGTAGCCACAGACTGACCGTAGCCAGAGAATGACAGTAGTAACAGACTGACTGTAGCCACAGACTGACCGTAGCCACAGACTGACCGTAGCCACAGACTGACCGTAGCCAGAGAATGACAGTAGCCACAGACTGACCGTAGCCACAGACTGACCATA
The DNA here is from genome assembly GCA_014155875.1 of Cepaea nemoralis. NCBI lineage: Eukaryota > Metazoa > Mollusca > Gastropoda > Stylommatophora > Helicidae > Cepaea > Cepaea nemoralis. Next base: position 250,992 of record JACEFZ010000559.1, on the reverse strand, counting down.
GCCACAGACTGACCGTAGCCACAGACTGACCGTAGCCACAGACTGACCATAGCCACAGACTGACCGTAGCCAGAGAATGACAGTAGCAACAGACTGACCATAGCCATAGACTGACCGTAGCCACAGACTGACCATAGCCATAGACTGACCGTAGCCACAGACTGACCATAGCCATAGACTGACCGTAGCCACAGACTGACCGTAGCCACAGACTGACCGTAGCCACAGACTGACCGTAGCAACTGACTGTGTTAAAGACCTATGTCACAACAGTAGTAAAGAAGTTAGAGAAACGTGTTTGACAACATGTATAATTTCTATGGCAACATACAGATGTGCATCATGGACAATTTTACAATGATTACAGAAGAAAATCGTGGCTTTAAAATGACATTTCAGAGAAAAGATCTGAGAATATCCTGGATAAAAGCTGATATGTCACAGAGAAGATCTGAGAATGTCGTGGATAAAAACTGACATGTCACAGAGAAGATCTGAGAATATTGTGGATAGAAGCTGACATGTCACAGAGAAGATCTGAGAATATCGTGGGTAAAAGCTGACATGTCACAGAGAGGATCTGAGAATACAGCGAATAAAACAGAATGACTCGACAAATATGGAAACGAACTATACACATTAATTAAACAAATAAGTAAAGGAACGTTCATAAATAATAAAACTGCAACATTGGAGGGAGGGAAATGCATTAGAGGGAAACAAGGTCCGGGCCATTTATGACCATAATGTCCTTCAGATTGTAGTTGGATAATAGCTATTTAAATACGCACCACTCATATATCAATATGTATTCCATACTAACATCTCTGCGAATAAGCAAGCACTCGAACATACAAACAACCTAATTAAACATCTCTCCTCCATCAATATCGCTCCTCCATCAATATCTCTGCAACATCAATATCTCCCATAAAACATTTCTCCCATACTACCATCCCTACAAACCAGCACGCACAACAACACACACACACTGACCTGTAGACTGACAATAGAATTGAGTCCAAGCCTCTGTGTGATGTCCACCAGTTTTTGTGTCTGCCAACCACACACATTGCTGAGGCCGATGTAGCGGATTTTGCCAACCCGAACCAGGTCATCCAGTGTCCGAAGGGTCTCCTCTAGCGGGGTACCGTCATCAAAGGCATGGGTCTGGGGATGGACAGAATATTTTGTCTCATTCTTGTCCAGCCAAGTGTGTAGTGGAGAGTAGAATATAAATATACTTAAAATACCAAAATAAACATACATTCTTCGTGTTTCCTAAAATGTAATGCCCGCTACTCCTCCAGCGTTGCGTGGAGAAAGATACCTTAAGACAGAGGTGGGCAAACTTTTTGTGCGTAGGGCCGCATTGACAAATGTAAAGCTATTGGTGGGCCGCATGCATGTGCATATATATATATATATATATATATATATATATATATATATATATATATATATATATATATATATATATATATATATATATATTGTATAAAATGTCCATTTTGCTTACAGCAACCTATCACAATAAGTAATTATTATTTATAGGTTATTAAGCAGTATAAATAAATAATGATTGCAATGTTATTTTACTTATATACTTATACATTATATTTGAGAATATGGACAACAACTTTTACTAATTTGTTAACAAAATTTTACAACTTGTTATTATAACAAATATTCTGTATTATCTATCAATGGCTTTAATTTAGACACAAACCGACTACACTGTCACTATAATTGTTGATTTCTAATGAGATGTATGTAACTGCTTGCAATTTTTGACAATATTCTTGAAACCTGGAGCAAGTTTACTTGTTTAAAGTCACATGACAGCATGCAAGTTGCAGTCCGACAATAAAGACCTACTCTTAGATGTGTTGATCTTCAAGGAAGAGAATGCTTGTTCGCAAATGTATGTTTATCCAAACAATGATAAAAGTTTAGCTGCAAAGTTTTTCAAGTTGAAAAATGATTCTTGTGATAAAGATTCATAGAAATCCAGCAAACCGTCTGACTTGAATTTCTCTTTCAGGTCATGATCTGCTTCTAAGTCAAGCAGCTCCAACTGTATATCCTCTGTGGCTGTATCAGCTTCTGCACTGAAGTGTTTATTCCACGTATAAATATCAATAATTGAGCAGTATCATGTACATCGGTACTCTCATCCAATGCAAGAGACTACTACACAAATGTTTTACTTGCATCTTGAAGTTTATGCATAACATTGTCACTTATCTTATCAACACGTCTAACCACAGTTCTCCTGGATAAAGTAATGTTGTCAGATCTGTGTTTTTTTTTTCTTTTTTTTTCTTTCTAGAAACATAATGTTTGCTGCATCTAGCAAACATTCCTCGATAAACTCGCCATCAGAAAATGGCTTGTTCTGTTTTATAATTCTGTGTGACAGCACAAGACTAGCTTCAGTTGCAGCATCTTGAATTCAAGACTGTTTAGTGAAAATAGTTTGCTGTTTCTCCAACATTTTTCACCAACTCACGGCATTTCTTTTCCCTTCCTTCGGTTGTTAAATTGTATCCGAAATCGGAATACTTTGTTTGATAATGTCTTTTTAAATTGTACTCCTTGAAGACAGCCACTGACTCACGACACAGCAAGCAAACTGATTTGCTACCAACTTTTATAAAACAGTACTTAGTTGTCCATTCATAATTAATAACACGGCATTCATCTTCAATCTTACGTTTGTTATTGACACTCATTTTTTAAATAAAATTCGAACAGTTAGAACTGTACAAAACTTTAAAACGGAAATTAAACAAAACCTACTTCCGGCTGTGTGTGAAAGTAAAATATTCGGAAAACAAGTAGTAAACTCGGAATAAAGTTCAGAAATATATCAAGACTACTACAACAAATAAATTAATTTGAACATTGTAAATGTGGAAATAAATTAAAATAGCAAAAGACTTTTAACTTTAATATTTTCTTGCAAAATAAATCATTTTATTCACCGGAGAAATATCTGTTTTTCATACAATCATCCTTATTAAATTTTTCATGTCGATAAATATTTCTCTATATAAAAGTCGATAAATTCGCATTTTAGCATACATTGGTTCCAAATGTTGCTGTATGTAGCCAGGGGCCGGGTTGGGGTGAGCGCCCAACCTTGCATAAATACCCTAATGGCTCGTGCATTCATCACCTATGCAGCAGAAGTCCATCTTCTGGCCTTCTCGAGTCGGAATAGTTTTAACTAACAGAAGGGGCGGCGGCGAGTCACTGGCGCCGAGAAATATACAGAACGCTCTAGATGTGTATGCTCGTACGTGCATGCACAGACATGTGTGTGCGTGCTTATACACCTAAACTCGAGTAAGACCACAGTCTGCTCTAGCAAAGGAAAGGTGCTGAATAAAGAGAGAAGAAGAAGAAGAAGAAGAAGAAGAAGAAGAAGAAGAAGAAGAAGAAGAAGAAGAAGAAGAAGAAGAAGAAGAAGAAGAAGAAGAAGAAGAAGAAGAAGAAGAAGAAGAAGAAGAAGAAGAAGAAGAAGGAAGAAAGAAGAAGAAGAAGAAGAAGAAGAAGAAGAAGAAGAAGAAGAAGAAGAAGAAGAAGAAGAAGAAGAAGAAGAAGAAGAAGAAGAAGAAGAAGAAGAAGAAGAAGAAGAAGAAGAAGAAGAAGGAAGAAGAAGAAGAAGAAGAAGAAGAAGAAGAAGAAGAAGAAGAAGAAGAAGAAAGAAGAAGAAGAAGAAGAAGAAGAAGAAGAAGAAGAGAAGAAGAAGAAGAAGAAGAAGAAGAAGGAAGAAGAAGAAGAAGAAGAAGAAGAAGAAGAAGAAGAAGAAGAAGAAGGAGAAGAAGAAGAAGAAGAAGAAGAAGAAGAAGAAGAAGAAGAAGAAGAAGAAGAAGAAGAAGGAAGAAGGAAGAAGAAGAAGAAGAAGAAGAAGAAGAAGAAGAAGAAGAAGAAGAAGAAGAAGAAGAAGAAGAAGAAGAAGAAGAAGAAGAAGAAGAAGAAGAAGAAGAAGAAGAAGAAGAAGAAGAAGAAGAAGAAGAAGAAGAAGAAGAAGAAGAAGAAGAAGAAGAAGAAGAAGAAGAAGAAGAAGAAGAAGAAGAAGAAGCATTACATTACGAAGGCCAAGGACTGTTTACAAAAATTGATAATTAGAAAAAAATCTTATAAAAAATGTTGAATCAATCATAACGGTACATGAAATTCTTTAAAATTAAACAAAATAACTTAAAAACGAAGTAAAAATTATTATTCCTAAATGCCCTCGCGGGCCGCATAAAATCAGCTGGCGGGCCGTATCCGCCCGCGGGCCGTAGTTTGCCCACCCCTGGCCTAGGTGATATGAATGAGAGAGATGACGATTAACAGGCGAAGTGAGTGAGACAAAACCTGGTCTGGCACAATCCGGGCCTGCGTGCACTTATTTTCGCACTGGCGAAAAGCCGTTCAAGCTTATGGGGCTTATCTTCTTCTTCTTTAGCGTTCCGAGCCATTGAGGTTTTTTGCTGCAGATACAATCCGTCTCCATTCGTCTCTCTGGTGGACCTTCTCTTGCCAGTCGTTGATTCCAAGGGCTTGTAGGTCTGTATATGTATTATCTCGCCACCATCTTCTTGGTCTACCTCAGTGTCTACAGTTTATGGGGCTTATGTTGACAAACATTACAAATAGTTCTCACCCCCTCCCCCCCCCCATTCTTCGTCTCTCTCTCTCTCTCTCTCTCTCTCTCTCTCTCTCTCTCCCTCTCTCTCTTACTCTCTCTCTCTCTCTCTCTCTCTCTCTCTCTCTCTCTGCTAAATGCTGGTGCAATTACGTTTGCTTAGAGAATATTTCAAATATAATAATAACATGATAGTAATGCCTTGATTGATCACTACACTTATGTTCAAGCATTTCGCGGAATTTTTTTTTTCGCATATCCTATTTACATCGCTGTCATCAACAGCATTTTACCGCTGTTGTGGATGTCTTTGCAAGATTACGCAGAGTATTGTGCATTGCTTACTGAGCGACAATCTCAGATACCCTTGTAAGTAACCAACGCAACCCGATTCTCTACCGAATCTCGCGCAGCTGTTTCCCCACACGTGGATATACGGAATTATGGAGAAAATCGTTAGTACCTTCGTCAGGGAGACCGGCTCTGCGGATTGCTAGATATCTAAAAGAAAAACACCCCGACAAACAAAATTGATGGTCCTTCATTATTATTCTGATGATCATATTGTTCTTCTCTTGTATCATTATAAAGGTCTTTCACATAATCTGACCACGCATGTAAAATCTGATCTTTTTCTATTATGATTTTGCCATCTTTGATTTTTAGGCAACCTGTTGATGTGTGTGTTCTTTTGTTAGTGATGTCATTAATTCTTTTGTGCATTAATTTGGTATTCTGGGTGTTGTGTTGGTTTTCAATTTCCTTGCAATTTTCCTCAAGCCATGTTTCTTTTGCCTCTTTGCATAGCTTATAATTTTCCTGTGAATCTCTTCGTATATTTCCTTGTTATTTTTGTTATTTCTTCTTATTTCCATGAGTTTTAAGATGTCTTCCATCATCCATTTCTTGCGTCCTATTATCTTTATTTTTGGGATATCATTGTTGTTAGTGCATCTTCTTAACTGATTTCTTTCATATTTCCAATTAGTCACTGACGTCTTGAAATAATATTTCCATATCGGGCAATGCATCGAATCTGTTCCTTACCTCTACGTTGAATTTATCTTTTATCTCCTCACTCTTCAGTGCCTGTAGATAAAATTTTGCGTTTCTATTTGTAAATTTGACTTTCTTTAAGTTTATATGTAAATTCTTCTTCTTCTTCGTCTTCAGCGTTCCGAGCCATTGAGGTTCTTTGCTGCAGATACAATTCGTCTCCATTCGTCTCTCTGGTTGACCTTCTCTTGCCAGTCGTTGATTCCAAGTGCTTGTAGGTCTGTATATATATTATCTCTCCACCGTCTTCTTGGTCTACCTTATATGTAAATTGCCTAAGATTAATCTATGGTTGCAGTAGCAGTCTGCACTTGGTAGGGGGGCATAATCATCTAATATTGATACAAGGGAAATTACTCCAATTTAGTAATAAAAATGTTATACCTAAGTATAATGCCAATAACTAACATTAAAATCTTTTATTTTCTTTAGAAATAAAACAATTAACACCGCAATCAAATTTTTGCAATTATAAGAAGAAAGCTATTAAAATCTTTATACAACATTCGTTTAATCTTTATTTACTAACATTTTATGATCCACTTTTGTAATTCTATCTTTATGTTTAAGTATTAAACAGTACTTTTAATGATAAGGTTATGTTATTTCCTCCTATGATAGCGTTTCCCCTCTGTGGGGAAACAACATTTTTTTACTGGCCTCTTAAGGCCACCCACAATTTAAAGACAACTTACTTACATTAACGGCGAAAGACCTTGGAAGTCTATGGGGTTTATGTTGATAAATATGTTTAGAGGAAATGTCATTTATGTTTGTAAATTTCATTCAATTTGAACAAATAGCTCTCTCTCTCTCTCTCTCTCTCTCTCTCTCTCTCTCTCTCTCTCTCTCTCTCTCTCTCTCTCTCTCTCTCTCTCTCTCTCCCAAATGCTGGTGCAATTACGTTTGCTTAGAGAATATTTAAAATATAATAGCATGATAGTAAAGCCTTGATGGGTGCCTCCATCCCTCCTCTAGCCTACGGGACACCCTTGGGCAAGGTGGAGTAACCGTTTAGCCCCCCGATCAGGGTTACGTGAAGCCATGGGTGCAGGTGGTGGATGAAGTTGAGGAGCAGCCGACAGATAGTTGTAGGTTATGGTCTCCAGTTTCACGACGGTAGGCAGAGGATCTCTTTTTTTTGGGGAGACATTGGCTACGGTCATCGACCAGTATGGTCACTGCTAGGAAGGAAAGCAATGGCAAACTACCTTCTTTACAGATGCCAAGAATATTATGTACTGCAGTCTGTGGCGAAACGCCAGTGGCTCATGTCCTCATGCCTTCTTTGATTTTGGGAAAACAGGGGGAAACGGCTTTTGGAAGCTCTCAGTTCTCTTGTTCGCTCACCGACCATCAACCTCTGACCTTTTTGGCAACTTCTAAGAAACTGAACGCTAGGTTAATGAGATGGTCATTGCTCCTACAACCGTATCAGTTCACGGTCGAATACATCCCCGGAAGGGAGAATGTGGGAGCCGATTTCCTATCACGACATCCTATGGTTGAATGTGAGGGTGGGGTCATTCGAACAGAACCTCTGGTAGTCGAAAGTTCGTAGGGTTCGACTTTCTTAAGATGGGGCCTATGTGGCGAAACGCCAGTGGCTCATGTCCTCATGCCTTCTTTGATTTTGGGAAAACAGGGGGAAACGGCTTTTGGAAGCTCTCAGTTCTCTTGTTCGCTCAATCATGAAAGATAGTTCTTTGGGGTTACCTTCAGAACACAATCTTTATATGGAGCAAGTAGATATAGGTCTTTTCTTTCGGGTAGACCCGATGGAGCGCCCTGCGCCAAATGTGCACTGGTGCGGCTTCTGGAGGATTCATGTCCGTTTCTACTGATCGCCATCCACGGCCGAATGTCAAGAGTTCAAGTTAAAGATTGAGAATTTTTAAAGGTTCTCCTACTGGTGGAATGAAAAGGTAAACTCGGGGTTTCTTTGGTCCAGCCAAAACTTGGCCTATAATATCTATTGTCTTAACGACTGAGAGGATATGGCAAAACAGCAGTCTTGCCATATTGGAAAGGGGGTCCACCAATCTATGATCTATCTTCTTGAGCCGGAAGAGGCTATCCACAGGTGCTATCTCTTTCGTCTTTTAGTCGATAGGATGATGTGGGGATTATAAATAAACTTCGTTATCTTATAGAGAGAACCTGCATTCCTCTGAATCTACGTGTTAGGTGAGGCACTGCCGGTACATTGCGGCGACAGCTCAGACAAGAGCAGCAGCCAGAAGAGGTAGTATCTTCTTTCATATTCTTGCTGGGAATGGGGAACTCCACTGCATGCCATACAACCCCACTACTATACTAGTAGTTAACGGGGAGAAACACACAGATTACTAGGCGCACCACACAACAAGATCTTGGTTGTGAGAAAGGCATGGTTTGCGAGGGAGAGAGAAGCTGGGAAATGAATGTGCCCAATAATAATAAAGGCAGGGTATGAGTGAGGAGAGTGATTCGTGTATGTAACAGGGTGCATCGGGTAGCCGACCGGACGTCTACAGATTGGAGGTCTATGCAAGCCAGGACGTAGCCAATCCAGGGGCTACCTGACATGTCCGACACATCCAAGCCAGCCACTTATAAACTGGTGTTGTTAAGCCGAAATGCATAACTAATATGTGGTGCTTGAGTCAGCTTGATCCCTCACTCGAATGTTTGTCCTTTCCAGGGTCCTTCTTTTGGAAGTATGAACAGAGCTGAAGGTCTCGACAGGGCTCTACGCAGAAAGTATGTTTATGACTATGCCATGGCAAGGTTTGGGCCATGCCAGCTGTAAGGATATGATCTCTACGAGATAGAGCCACTGCTGACCTTGAAAGAATGACCATCAGCTGTACTGACACATCACCAGTCATCTCGATACGTTTGGATTGAGTCCTTTTGTATTATTGGCTGGACCCCGTAAATCACTCAGACACACCAATTATTATATGAGAACTATTCTCCAGGACATTATTTCCTACCTGACATTATGCCAGATGATTCCATGGCACTTCCCTAGAACATTTGATAACTAAAGTGGTCCATGGAAACTTGGAAGTTTGGTCTACAGAAGGCTGTTGTACGTACAACCAATTACCTGGAAGGAAGGAGATTCTTGCACACTCGGTGAGCTGTGTGTGGACGGATCGGACAGTGTCATGAAGCTGGGTCTGTGAATCTAGCTACCTGAGGCTCTGTGCCTGAACGTTATCCTTGTTGTGTCTGTTTAGAACTATCTGTTTTATCTGCCTTGATGTTTTCCTGTGCTGTTCTTGATTAGGTTAATAAAATTACTTTCAAGTTATTCTGACAATCGCCATGTTATTTATGCGACAGCCAGAAATACACCTTAGAGGTTAGGTCCCGAGGTTGAAAGACAGAGTGACAGTGAGTCCAGGGAACGGAGGAGGGTTGGCAAGCAAACACCTATCAAAGTCAGGGCAATAGAATAATATTGAATATTGTTACATAGTTACTTGGGACCCTCCACGTAGCTTGTTACAATTTCTGGGGGCCCGTCGGGGATATTTGAAATCCTGGTGGAGTTCTGGCTGATATAGTGATAGGGGACAGATATCCTTGTCTACTATCAATAGGTTCTGCCTACCGTGCCTGGCTATTGTCTGTACTCTGCCTGACACAGACTGACCGACATATGACGTGTTGTGGTCGTATAAACTATCCAATTGTTATTTGATCGATAAAGTTTTGATATAGAATTGTATACATTTACCCGCTGAGTTAAGATGGCATCAGCGAAATTTAATGTTGCAGAAGTACAGGCTAAAGGTCGAGAGATGGGCTACGATGGTGTAGAGTTACAAAAATATGTTCAGGAAGTTGAAAGAGACTTCAGACAGGCTGAGCGCGAAGTTAGGAAATTTGAGATCGAGCGTGAAGCTAAGAAAATAGAAGCTGACCGTGAAGCTAAGAAAATAGAAGCTGACCGCGAAGCTAAGAAAATGGAAGCTGAGAGCGAAACTAAGAAAAGGGAAGCAGAACAGGCCGTCAGAGACCATGAGTTCCGCATGAGAGGAGTTGGAGCTTAGAGCTAAAACTGCCAAGGAAAGCGAGGGTGCAGTGGGAGGCACAGTTCTACCGGACTCAACAACTTCTGGTGGCGGTCCATATCAGGCAATGAAGTTCCCTTTGCTCCCGTTCGATGAACACAAAGAGAAGATCGACCAGTATCTTCAAAAATTCCAGTCGATGGCTTTGGCTATGGGACTGGAACGTGGGAAATGGAACTTGAAACTCTCGCAGGGCCTGAGGGGGACCGCGTACGAGGTCTACTCAAGGTTGCCACCTGGTATGGAGAATGACTATGAAGCTCTGGAGAAAGCATTATTGAAAAGGTTCCAGATGACAGCTCATAATTATCGACAGCAGTTCAGAAAGTCGAAGAGAGAACCAGGGGAGATGTTTGCAGCCTACAGTGTTCGACTGAAGTCTTACCTTTTGAAGTGGATGTCATTAGCTGGCTTTGCCAACGACTATGAAAGTTTAGAAGAATTAGTGGTCGTGGACCAAATGAAAAGGATGATGCCGAAGCCATTGCAAACTTTCTTGCTAGAAAATGGGGCAGAGAAGTTAGACTTGGTAAATACATTAGCGGAAAGGTATGTGCTAGCTCATGGAGATAATGGGGAACTGTCACAACCCAATCCCCGATCACCAGACACTTGGTCTGGAAAGAAGAAGAACCCTAAAACAACCCACACTAAAAAGGAGGATCCTTTCGATAAAGTTCCAATTAAGAAACCCTCTGGTAAGAGTCCACCTGGATCTCCTAAAAGAAAGTGGAGTGAAAAGTGGTGCGCCTACTGCAAATCTCCCACACACAATACAGCCGATTGCCGGCGCAAACAGAAAAACTCTCACTATGCTGCCTGTCTTGTAGAAACCGGGGAAGGGTCTAACAAGGAGGTAGAAGGGAGGGGTATTGAGAACAAAGATTTAGAAAAACCACCAGTAGTAGAGACGATACTTGTGAACGGACAACCAGTTGAGTGTCTCTATGACACAGGTCTGCAGTTTGAGGCTGTAATTTCATCACACTTAGTGAGCCCAGAGCAGCTAACCGGGGAATCTATTGAGATTCAAACGGCGACAAAGAGTGCGGTAGCGATGTCTCTTCCAATTGCGAAGGTGGACATCAAATCAAAATATGTTACCGGCACTATACAGGCAGCCGTTCTGCTCGATCCTATCTTCCCAATGATCTTGGGTTGTCGCTACGTCTTTCTAGGGATTCCAACCGAACCCATGTACGTAGGGGCGATGCAAACCAGATCTCAATCGGAGGATGAGCAGACGCCGGCCTTGATCGTGAATCCCTTGCCTGGGGAGTTACGAGCTGCTCAAAGCCAGGATGCTACTTTGCAACCTTGCTTCAACCAGTTGCCAAAAAGTTCTGACCCACCAAGACGGGGTCAGTATTATATGAAGAATCGGTTACTGTACCGGAGAGCCGGAGTGGAGGAACGCCAGCATGGACAGCTGGTAGTTCCTAAGGCTTATCGGGAACAGCTTCTTCATATGGGACACACCATTTCTTTCAGTGGACATATGGGTGTCGGGGCAACTCTCCAGCGCATTTCCTGCCATTACTACTGGTCAGGGATGACTGGAGACGTGCGTAGGTACGTCAAGTCGTGCCCAGAGTGTCAGCGTGTGGCACCAACACACTGGACGGCTCCGGTAGTCTTGGGTGACATGCCCATTATGAACTCTCCTTTCGAGAGAGTTGCCATCGATCTTGTTGGTCCTCTTCCTCGGACTAGGAAGAGGAATAAGAACATTCTCACGATGGTGGATTGCTGTTCCATGTGGGGTGAGGCGATACCTTTGGCCACAATCGACTCTAAGCGAGTGGCTGATGCACTGATGGAGACCTTTACTCGGTTGGGATTTCCCAACCAGATCCTAACGGACAATGGGTCTCAGTTCTGTAGTAAGCTGATGGAAGAAGTCTTTCGTATCTTCCAGACTAACCACATTCACACAAGCCCGTACCACCCTCAGTCTAATGGGCAAGTAGAGAGGTTTAATGGTACCTTGATGACCATGCTTCGGAAGCTGGCTCAAGAGAAACCAGACAGATGGGATGAGTATATCTCAGCCGCCTTGTTCGCCTATCGGGAGGTTCCCCATGGGTCGACCGGGTTGCCACCAGCCACTCTACTATTCGGGAGACCTATTAAGGGTCCCTTAGAAGCCCTATTGAGATGTTGGACAGAGGAGGAAACTTCCGAAGACGTTGTATCCTCATATAAATACGTCGAAGAGTTAAAGAAGAAACTCCAGACGGGTTGGGCTTTGGCAGCTCAGAATCTAAGGGCAGCCAGAAAGAGACACGCGGCCTACTACAATATAAGGACAAAAGATAGGTCTCTTAAAGTGGGGGATCGGGTTCTGTTGTTACTTCCAGTGGGTTCCAATAAACTCGAAATTGGTTGGCAGGGACCTTTCCCGGTGGAAAGGGTTGTGTCCCGAACCAACTATGCCATCCGGATCAGGGGGAAATCTAAAATCTTCCACATTAACCTCCTCAAAAGGTATGAAGAACGATCTGATGGTACCTCTCTCCCACTTATGACTATGGCGGTCGCGATGGAAACTGAATCGGGCGAAGACGCGGATAGGGAGTATCCTTTACACTCGGGGGAAACCTATAGGGATGTACATATTAATCCTGATCTGTCGGCTGAAGAAACCGACCGGGTCATCCGTTTGTTGGAGTCCCATCAGCAGATTCTTACCGATCGGCCAGGGCGAACAGGGTTAGTCGAGTTTGATATGACTCTGACTACCCAAGACCCTGTTCGCCAAAAAATATATCCAGTGCCCTTTTCGAAAGAGAAGGCCCTGGAAGCGGAAATCCAGAAGCTTCTGGACGATGACATCATCACTCCTTCGACTTCTCCTTATAATGCCGGGGTTATCTTGTTGAGGAAGCCCAGTGGGGAGCACCGCCTATGTATCGATTACAGGCATTTAAACAGATGTACGACATTCCAAGTTGAACCGTTACCGAACACAAATCAACTGTTTGCCAGACTAAATAAGGCAAAGTATTTTTCAAAAAATTGATCTAAGCAGGGGATATTATCAGATCCCTGAGAAACCCGAGGTTCGCCCCTGGCTCGCCTTCAGTACTCCGAGTGGGCATTACGAATTCAAGGTGATGCCATTTGGGCTGAGCAATGCGCCCAGTGTGTTCACTCGCATGATGAGAATGTTATTAGACCCTTTAAAGGATCCCTCGGTGGTCTCGTTTATTGATGATATTCTCATCGCATCTGACAATCTGAGTGATCAACCTGAGGTCCTTGGGACAGATCTTCAAAAGGTTAAAAGAGGAAGGGTTAACCGCCCGTCCAGCCAAATGCATGATTGGCTATCAATCCTTGGAATTTCTGGGACATACTATTACCCCAAGGGGACTGGTACCGGAAGAAAAGAATATAGAAAAGGTCCGTCTCGCACCCCGTCCTAAATCCAAAAAAGATGTTAGGTCTTTCTTGTCTCTGTGTGGGTTTTACCAGAAATTTATTCCAAAGTTCAACGAAATTGCGGCGCCGTTAACCGAGACTCTGAAGAAAGGATCGCCAGATCTTATAATCTGGACCCCGAGCTGTGAAGAAGCTTATGGGAGGCTGAAACAGGCTTTGGTGGATAGGCCAGTCCTGCAACTCCCAAATTTGGAGAAAACGTTTGTTCTAAGAACCGACGCGAGTAACATAGGGATTGGGGCAACTTTGTTGCAGGAAGGGCGAGATGATGCTTCGGTGCTATGTCCGGTGGCGTATGCAAGTAGAAAACTGTTACCCGCCGAACGGAATTACTCCACAGTCGAACGGGAATGTCTGGCTCTAGTGTGGGCGGTACAGAAATTTCAACCTTATCTGTATGGAGTACCGTTCAAAGTGCAGTCCGACCATCAACCTCTGACCTTTTTGGCAACTTCTAAGAAACTGAACGCTAGGTTAATGAGATGGTCATTGCTCCTACAACCGTATCAGTTCACGGTCGAATACATCCCCGGAAGGGAGAATGTGGGAGCCGATTTCCTATCACGACATCCTATGGTTGAATGTGAGGGTGGGGTCATTCGAACAGAACCTCTGGTAGTCGAAAGTTCGTAGGGTTCGACTTTCTTAAGATGGGGCCTATGTGGCGAAACGCCAGTGGCTCATGTCCTCATGCCTTCTTTGATTTTGGGAAAACAGGGGGAAACGGCTTTTGGAAGCTCTCAGTTCTCTTGTTCGCTCAATCATGAAAGATAGTTCTTTGGGTTACCTTCATAACACAATCTTTATATGGAGCAAGTAGATATAGGTCTTTTCTTTCGGGTAGACCCGATGGAGCGCCCTGCGCCAAATGTGCACTGGTGCGGCTTCTGGAGGATTCATGTCCGTTTCTACTGATCGCCATCCACGGCCGAATGTCAAGAGTTCAAGTTAAAGATTGAGACATTTTTAAAGGTTTCCTACTGGTGGAATGACAAGGTAAACTCGGGGTTTCTTTGGTCCAGCCAAACCTTGGCCTATAAATATCTATTGTCTTAACGACTGAGAGGATATGGCGAAACAGTAGTCTTGCCATATTGGAAAGGGGGTCCACCAATCTATGATCTATCTTCTTGAGCCGGAAGAGGCTATCCACGGTGCTATGTCTTTCGTCTTTTAGTCGATAGGATGATGTGGGGATTATAAATAAACTTCGTTATCTTATAGAGAGAACCTGCATTCCTCTGAATCTACGTGTTAGGTGAGGCACTGCCGGTACATTGCGGCGACAGCTCAGACAAGAGCAGCAGCCAGAAGAGGTAGTATCTTCTTTCATATTCTTGCTGGGAATGGGGAACTCCACTGCATGCCATGCAACCCCACTACTATACTAGTAGTTAAAGGGGAGAAACACACAGATTACTAGGCGCACCACACCACAAGATCTTGGTTGTGAGAAAGGCATGGTTTGCGAGGGAGAGAGAAGCTGGGAAATGAATGTGCCCAATAATAATAAAGGCAGGGTATGAGTGAGGAGAGTGATTCGTGTATGTAACAGGGTGCATCGGGTAGCCGACCGGACGTCTACAGATTGGAGGTCTATGCAAGCCAGGACGTAGCCAATCCAGGGGCTACCTGACATGTCCGACACATCCAAGCCAGTCACTTATAAACTGGTGTTGGTAAGCCGAAATGCATAACTAATATGTGGTGCTTGAGTCAGCTTGATCCCTCACTCGAATGTTTGTCCTTTCCAGGGTCCTTCTTTTCGAAGTATGAACAGAGCTGAAGGTCTCGACAGGGCTCTACGCAGAAAGTATGTTTATGACTATGCCATGGCAAGGTTTGGGCCATGCCAGCTGTAAGGATATGATCTCTACGAGATAGAGCCACTGCTGACCTTGAAAGAATGACCATCAGCTGTACTGACACATCACCAGTCATCTCGATACGTTGGATTGAGTCCTTTTGTATTATTGGCTGGACCCCGCCAATCACTCAGACACACCCATTATTATATGAGAACTATTCTCCATGACATTATTTCCTACCTGACATTATGCCAGATGATTCCATGGCACTTCCCTAGAACATTTGATAACTAAAGTGGTCCATGGAAACTTGGAAGTTTGGTCTACAGAAGGCTGTTGTACGTACAACCAATTACCTGGAAGGAAGGAGATTCTTGCACACTCGGTGAGCTGTGTGTGGACGGATCGGACAGTGTAATGAAGCTGGGTCTGTGAATCTAGCTACCTGAGGCTCTGTGCCTGAACGTTATCCTTGTTGTGTCTGTTTAGAACTATCTGTTTTATCTGCCTTGATGTTTTCCTGTGCTGTTCTTGATTAGGTTAATAAAATTACTTTCAAGTTATTCTGACAATCGCCATGTTATTTATGCGACAGCCAGAAATACACCTTAGAGGTTAGGTCCCGAGGTTGAAAGACAGAGTGACAGTGAGTCCAGGGAACGGAGGAGGGTTGGCAAGCAAAAACCTATCAAAGTCAGGGCAATAGAATAATATTGAATATTGTTACATAGTTACTTGGGACCCTCCACGTAGCTTGTTACACAGTCTTATCGATAATCAGAGAAACAGCGTAAATGGGTGCTCCATAGGAGCAGCCTCGCCCGGTAGGGGTAGTCATGTGCACCAGGTGATTCCAGACCGTCATCAGGCGGCTGTGTGCAAAAGAATATCAACATTGAAAGTAGGAACTTGGAATGTAAGAACTATGAGTGGGAATGGGAAATTTGATAACATTAAGAATGAAATGAGAAGATTATATATTAACCTGTTAGGTGTATGTGAGACCAGATGGACAGGAATGGGTATTATGACATCTGAGGAATATAGAATATTCTGGTGGAGAGAAACAACAGCGAGGAGTAGCAATTATAATGGATACAGAGAGAGCTAAATCGATCAAAAGATATTGGACTGTATCAGACAGAGTGTTACTGGTAAAGTTGAGTGGAAGACCTTTTGATGTCAACGTCATACAAGTTTATGCACCAACAGCATACAGTAGTGATGACAGCATCGATGAATTTTATAGTGATCTAGAGAAAGCCTTCAAGAAATGCAAGAGTTCTGAAGTAACTATCATAATGGGTGGCTTGAATGCCAAAGTTGGAAATCAACAGGACGGATGCATAGTGGCCAAATATGGACTAGGCCCCTTAAGACCATTCGAGGTGAGATGTCATAATTTATGAGCTAGTACAATGAATATAAACGGTGAAAGCATGGCCTATCGATACTAAGACTTTAGGAGTTGTAAAATATCGATGGTACATAACGTGCCTATCAAATTTGTGAAGGCTAACGTACGTCTGTCCGTGAATGTAACATGGTGGATGTGATATATACGACAGGGCTAGGTAAGTAGGGAATCTTTGACGGTCTAGTAAACCGGTAGAGAATGTACGTGATCCTAGACAATACTGGTTACATAAAATGTGGGGGAAATTGAAGAAAAGGCGCTAGTTACAGGTGCTGGAACTCAAATTACCACTCTCCACGACGCCTAATCGTAGCAGTGGAAGACAAAATAAAAACACCCCGCACAAAATACTGTGGTCATATTACACGTCCCATTGGCCTTCATAGATCAGGGATAAAAGGTGTGGGGTCTGGGAGAACAGGCAGCGGTCAACCAGCATGAATCTGGACACATGACATGGCAGACACCCTGGGCATGGGTCTACATGGGGCAGGAGACATAGCAGACACCCTGGGCATGGGGCTAAACGGGGCAGGAGACATGGCAGACACCCTGGGCATGGGGCTAAACGGGGCAGGAGACATGGCAGACACCCTGGGCGTGGGGCTACATGGGGCATGAGACATGGCAGACACCCTGGGCATGGGGCTACACGGGGCAGGAGACATGGCAGACACCCTGGGCATGGGGCTACACGGGGCAGGAGACATGGCAGACACCCTGGGCATGGGGCTACATGGGGCAGGAGACATGGCAGACACCCTGGGCATGGGGCTACATGGGGCAGGAGACATGGCAGACACCCTGGGCATGGGGCGACATAGGGCAGGAGAAATGGCAGACACCCTGGGCATGGGGCTACACGGGGCAGGAGACATGGCAGACACCCTGGGCGTGGGGCTACACGGGGCAGGAGACATAGCAGACACCCTGGGCGTGGGGCTACACGGGGCAGGAGACATAGCAGACACCCTGGGCATGGGGCTACATGGGGCAGGAGACATGGCAGACACCCTGGGCATGGGGCTACACGGGGCAGGAGACATGGCAGACACCCTGGGCATGGGGCTACACGGGGCAGGAGACATAGCAGACACCCTGGGCATGGGGCTACACGGGGCAGGAGACATGGCAGACACCCTGGGCATGGGACTACACGGCGTAGGAGACATGGCAGACACCCTGGGCATGGGGCGACATGGGGCAGGAGACATGGCAGACACCCTGGCATGGGGCGACATGGGGCAGGAGACATGGCAGACACCCTGGGCATGGGGTTACATGGGGCAAGAGACATGGCAGGACACCCTGGGCGTGGGGCTACACGGGTCAGGAGACATGACAGACACCCTGGGCATGGGGCTACACGGGGCAGGAGACATGGCAGACACCCTGGGCATGGGGCTACACGGGGCAGGAGACATGGCAGACACCCTATGCATGGGGCTACACGGGGCAGGAGACATAGCAGACACCCTGGGCGTGGGGCTACACGGGGCAGGAGACATGGCAGACACCCTGGGCATGGGACTACACGGCGTAGGAGACATGGTAGACACCCTGGGCATGGGGCGACATGGGCAGGAGACATGGCAGACACCCTGAGCGTGGGGCTACACGGCGTAGGAGACATGGTAGACACCCTGGGCATGGGGCGACATGGGGCAGGAGACATAGCAGACACCCTGGGCGTGGGGCTACACGGGGCAGGAGACATGGCAGACACCCTGGGCATGGGACTACACGGCGTAGGAGACATGGCAGACACCCTGGGCATGGGGCGACATGGGGCAGGAGACATGGCAGACACCCTGGGCATGGGGCGACATGGGGCAGGAGACATGGCAGACACCCTGGGCATGGGGTTACATGGGGCAAGAGACATGGCAGACACCCTGGGCGTGGGGCTACACGGGTCAGGAGACATGACAGACACCCTGGGCATGGGGCTACACGGGGCAGGAGACATGGCAGACACCCTGGGCATGGGGCTACACGGGGCAGGAGACATGGCAGACACCCTAGGCATGGGGCTACACGGGGCAGGAGACATAGCAGACACCCTGGGCGTGGGGCTACACGGGGCAGGAGACATGGCAGACACCCTGGGCATGGGACTACACGGCGTAGGAGACATGGTAGACACCCTGGGCATGGGGCGACATGGGGCAGGAGACATGGCAGACACCCTGAGCGTGGGGCTACACGGCGTAGGAGACATGGTAGACACCCTGGGCATGGGGCGACATGGGGCAGGAGACATAGCAGACACCCTGGGCGTGGGGCTACACGGGGCAGGAGACATGGCAGACACCCTGGGCATGGGGCTACACGGCGTAGGAGACATGGCAGACACCCTGGGCAGGGGCTACATGGGGCAGGAGACATGGCAGACACCCTGGGCATGGGGCGACATGGGGCAGGAGACATGGCAGACACCCTGGGCATGGTGCTACATGGGGCAGGAGACATGGCAGACACCCTGGTCATGGGGCTACATGGGGCAGGAGACATGGCAGACACCCTGGTCATGGGGCTACATGGGGCAGGAGACATGGCAGACACCCTGGTCATGGGGCTACATGGGCCAGAAGACATGGCAGACACCCTGGGCATGGGGCTACACGGGGCAGGAGACATGGCAGACACCCTGGGCATGGGGCTACATGGGGCAGGAGACATGGTAGACACCCTGGGCATGGGGCTACACGGGGCAGGAGACATGGTAGACACCCTGGGCATGGGGCTACACGGGGCAGGAGACATGGCAGACACCCTGGGCATGGGGCTACACGGGGCAGGAGACATGGAAGACACCATGGGCATTGGGCTACACGGGGCAGGGGACATTGCAAACACCCTGGGCATGGGGCTACACGGGTCAGGAGTTATGGCAGACACCCTGGGCATGGGGCTACACGGGTCGGGAGACATGACAGACACCCTGGGCATGGGGCTACACGGGTCGGGAGACATGACAGACACCCTGGGCATGGGGCTACACGGGGCAGGAGACATGGCCAGAGATGGAGAGGCTTGTCCAGGCGCCGTGAAGATGTCGACGTTCTGTAGAGCTACATGAGCATGACCACCTCTCATGGCGATTTTGACTGTTGACCTGGGCTCTTTGGGAGACCCAGCTTAAAGTGGGTCACAGGAACCGTCTTGTGAAGTGAAGGTAACCGGCCTGTCTAGTGACTTGTTCTGTATGTGTCTGTTTACGTTATTTTATGTCATGTTATGTTACGTTATTTTATGTCATGTTAGTTGACGTTATTTTATGTCACTTTTTCTGTCAGTCAGTCTAACTGTCATAACTCATAATACATTATCGTTATGGATAAGTTATTTATGCTGAGCTGAGTTGAGTTGAGTTGAGTTGAGTTGAGTTGAGTTCACTCAAGAACCGACATCACCGTACTCGGGGCATTTCCATGCCTGCCCCGACGTTATCTTCAACAACCAGCGAAGAGTCCCAATACTAGAGGCACTAATTGATGTCTGAGTATATATCCGTCTGGCCTTCCCTCGGAGTAATGAGTGTCGCCCCGACCGTATGGTCACCGCCTTCCGCCCCATTCCCTCTAAACCACGATGCCTCGTTCAGGCAAACGTTATTTACATAGTCAGGCCTAGCTGGTATGGTGCTACACAAACAGTCATACAGGACCCTGGTACAGTCAGGCTAAGGTGGTATAATACCACACATATAGTCATACAGGATCATGGTACAGGTCTTTGAGTGTACTGGCTACAAGATGCTAGATCCACATGTGTGTAGAACAATCGGTACACCAGCTGTGATGTGCTCAATGTCTGGCCGGCCGACTTCACTTCCCTAAGGTGTATTCTGGTTCCGTGTCAAGCTGGGTCAACCTGTGAGCCAATGTCAATGTAAAAATCCACTTGGATGAAGAGAGATATGCGTGGCAAAGATGTGTAGCATTCTCCTTTGCGCTGACGGCGGGTAGTTGGTTCATTTCACACACCCATCAGCTTACCGTAAACGTGATATCTCGTTCATAAAGCAATGGCAAACTACTGAGCGTAACATTTCCTGAACACTCCGTCTAGGTGTGATCACGACGTCGGGGACCGGACATGACAGATTGGTTTAAAACATTCCACACGGAGTCGAACCCAGGACCACCAGTACATCAGGCAAGGGTCTGACCACTAGACCACTCAGGCAGCTTAGCATGCTGTAGTGAGGCTAATCCCTGGAGGTACAGAAGACTGGAACTTTGGCCTACTAGATGACGAAGCGGCGTTACCTGCTGCACGAACAGTCTGAGGTCAGGGTTACTTACCCTAAAGGGAACTTTGACTTTGGGGCGTCAGCTGGCAACGGATTCTCATATACTAGGCTATCAAGCGGGATCATAATTCAGTTTTTAGTGTTGTTTGTACATTTTTTATTTTATGACATTTACTTTTTATTAGCTGGTTGTCTTATCGTCTCCAGTTTATTTATGGTATTTTATTTTATGAGTTCTTTCTATTACTCTATCTATGTAACTCTTACCCTACTATTGTTATCGATTCCAACATTCATGTTATCGTTGGGTTAAAGTTAGTTGCATATCCTTTACAGGACGTGGCAATCAACCGTAGCATTTATTGCTTATTTTGGTTTACTAGAAGAGTTTACATTCAGTAGTTTGCCATTGCTATCTGAACCACCGACAATCATAGCATTGTCATAAGGCAACACTAGACAGTCTGCTGCAAGCAGTCACAAGCTGATGTTGAATGCAGGATGCTGGATTGGGAATCGTGTTAGCCACCCCTTGGCCACAGTCGCTATCTATCACCGTGTTATAATTACAGCTATACAGTGTACAGCAGAAAGGACTATCTATCACCGTGCCATTATTATTGCTATAACACGTGATGATGACATGTACACATGTACAACAGACAGGACCCCGTCCTACACCTTCAGGCCGGTCGGGTATGTGGTGTTGGCACTCGAGGCTGATTGGGTCAATACCAGCCATCGATCTTCACTTCCCAGAGTATTTCTGGGTGCCAATTCTAGACCGGGTCACGTGAGAGCTCAGGGCAAGTTTTACAAGACTCCTCAATGCGAATACGAGCTCATGTCACCGGACAGGTAGGCAAGCGTATAACTGGACACAGCTTACATACATGAGATCTGGGCAGTTAGTACCGTGTGGCCGAGTTGTAAGGACAAATACAATAAATGAAGATGTATGGACTATTTGCAAACCTAATGGAAATAGAAGTGGACAGACACAGAGATAATGATCTAGATGTTTAAAGGGTAAAGGATCGACTTGATCGTACGGGGATTGATCCCATCTAGCTCAGTGCACGAACTCCGTAGCTCTGTCAACGGCTCCTCCTCATCGTCATCGTGTACAATGCCGATAAGCGTGTGCGGTCATGTTTCGCCATCTAACGCGATCACCAGAGTCGTGGATCAACTCAGTGTTGTTGTCTCGACCATACCACGTGGTTAAGCCATCCAGATATTTACTTCTCCGCCGTCCCCTTGTTCTCCCCCCCCTCAATATTGCCAGTTGTCACCAAGTTCTCCTATTTATTTCTTCTTTTAACGTG
The DNA here is from genome assembly GCA_014155875.1 of Cepaea nemoralis. Taxonomy (NCBI): domain Eukaryota; kingdom Metazoa; phylum Mollusca; class Gastropoda; order Stylommatophora; family Helicidae; genus Cepaea; species Cepaea nemoralis. Next base: position 228,972 of record JACEFZ010000559.1, on the reverse strand, counting down.
TCCAAAAAAAATGTGTGACTGTCTACGTCCTAATTTCTCAAATCAGTTTATTGTTTTCATTTGTTTCTTGTAGGACTCGGTAATTTGTTTTTTTTTTTCTGTCTGTCCATGGTATTCTCTGCATTTTCCTCAGGAAACTACATATCAACAGCCATTAGATGTTTTCAGCTTGTTTGCTAATTGTCCATGCTTCACATCCATACAAAAGTATAGGTTCTATGTAGCACTTCAACACTTTTTTTTCTCGTTGCACATGGCATCTTTGTATTGGTCAGTATGTTTTCCATCTAGCAAAGGGCTACCTTCACCATGGCGATTCTTGTTCTAATCTCTTCAAGGCATGTCCATGAGATGTTATGACTGTTCTGAGATAGTTTAACCCATTCACTTGTTTAAAAATATTCCCATTTACTTGTATATTACATTATGGTGTTTATTTCTTCCTAGTGACGAAATAATGTGTCTTGTTACACTTTCAGTCTAACCGTAATTGTCCACTATGTGCAACACCGGCATCTACGAACGAGCGAACGAACAAACGAACGAATAAACTTTATTTTCAAAGCTTTAAGGATTGGGCACGCAGGCCAGTCTCATATTCTGCCCTTCTTCTCCCTGTCCTTGCATACATTATTTCATTTATACATAACTTATGAAGCTAATCTTATGTAAAATAATCAATAATACATGACTCACTGAGGCCATTTTTAACATGACCATTATAAATACGTAAAATAGGTGTAACGTACCACACATATGAAAATGTTTATTAGCTAGTTGTTGTTAAGATAATTTTCACTATGTTTTTTAAATTTAATTATTTTATTTTTTTGGGTGGGGGAGGGGGGTGTAGTCTGTAGTGAGATAGTGTTTAAACAGGTTGACTCTTATGTATAGCGATTGGTGTGGTCTTTGATATTTTGTGGAAGATTGTCTTGCTTTATGTGTAAACAATGGCCAAAAGTAGCTTGAAGCATTTTGAAAAAGGATGTTGTGAATTAGTTTGACTTTATTGAAAAGTAAGCGTTTGTGCAGTGACACTAACTGAAGACGTTCATGTAAGTTAGAATCGTCGGTAAGTTTTCACCATTAATTAAACGCACTGCCCTTTTCTGAAGTGAATAAAGGTGCTTTGTTATTGATTTGGAGTAACCATCACACATTGTGGAGCAATAAGTCAATATGTTTTGTATGTGGGAAGTATAGAATATCTTTCTTGTGTTTTCATCAAGTAAATGTTTAATTTTGGCAAGTTGGTATACGTTTTTGGCAATTAGTTTAACAAGCAGCGTGAACATGCGACAAATAGGTTACATTTCAGTCAATGATAAGACCCAGTGCTTTGTGCTCGGTTACACTTTCTACAGGCGTGCTACCAATGTGCAGCTGAAGAGTTTTCTTCGAGTTTAGAGTGTGAAGTTTTTGCTTGGTTGCTATTAACATATATTGTGTTTTAAGAATGTTAATTTGCA
>JACEFZ010000559.1:0-225000 GCA_014155875.1 Cepaea nemoralis | reverse complement strand
GACGGAGAAGAACAAACACAAGAAGAGGGAGGTGAAGAATAAGAGACAAAATAAGTAAAACAAACCCCATAAGACACAGTTGATACCATCCAGCCATTGGACCCACCGAGCTTTCAGACCCACCCAGCCATCAGATCCACCCATCCATCAGACCCACCCATCCATCAGACCTAGACATCCATCATATCCACCCAGCCATCAGATCCACCCAGCCATCAGATCCACCCATCCATCATACCCACCCATCCATTAGTCCCACCCAGCCATCAGATCCACCAATCCATCAAACTCACCCATCCATCAGATCCACCCATCCAACAGACCCACTCATCCATCATACCCACCCAGCCATCAGATTCACCCAGCCCTCAGATCCACCCATCCATTAGACCCACCCAGCCATAAGATCCATCCATCCATCAGACTGAAACAGCCATCAAAGCCACCATCCATCAGACCCACCCAGCCATCATACTGACCCAGCCATCAGAACAACCTAGCCATCACACTCACCCAGCTATCAAACAAAAATAATCTTTCTAGCCAATTAAAAAGACACGATCCCATCCGTATTGTAGAATTACACCCACAACGTGATCAAGATGATCAAACCCCACCAAACGGTCTGAGACAGCCCCACTCACACATGCTAGACAAGATCCCACTTATTTGGTCACTATCATCATCCTGTATTCCAACATTTGGGTGACCGTGCAACTTGCTGACCATTCCATGTCCGAGTTGCCTGTCTTGTCTTCGGTCCACGGGTGTCTCAATTTACAAATATGTCTGTGTCTCATTTATCAATTTTAATGTTTGTCTGGCCTCAACAAACCCGTAAAAGCAATAGAGGAGAACTTAAAATATCATAGAAAAGAGAAGCAGACACAGACATGAACAATAAGAGGAGGATATAGACAGAGTTGCCTGGAATAGCTAAATATAAGAGGGGGAGGCGGATAGCAGTGACTTGGTTGAGGGACTATGCCCGACTGGGGGAAAGAGACACCAGAACAAGAAGACAACAAATCCCCAAGTTCAGTCGAGTCAAGAACCGACATCACTGCACTCAGGGCATTGCCTTACGCTCGCATTCCTCAACTTAAACAGCCACCTAGAGTTCCAATACTAATGTTTGAATATGCTTATATGTCCGTCTTGCCTTACATCTGAGTGACGACTGTCGACCACCCATTGCTACTGCAATGCCCTCGTACGATACATGCCTGACATTGTAATGACAGTTTCTGAACGTTTTACAGTGTGACCATGCCAGCTGTACCCACCTGGTAGAGATCCACGAAGTCTGTGTGCAGTCTCTGAAGACTTCTGTCAATACTCTCAGTGATGTGACGGCGGCTCAAGTCCCACGTTGTTGAATGTTCTGCTCATGTGCCCAAGTTGCCTCGGCACTTGGTGGCGATCACATACTTGTCCCTGGGTTGTCTGTGGACGATACAAGATGACCAGACGCCCTATAGATATAGCCAGTTAGGGATTGAAATTATACACACTAGGGATCACTAGCACACACCACACTCGACATCCCACATTGTGCCAAAGGATGCGGGGGTAGGAGCGCAATGGGGATTGTGCAAGCCTTATCCTAACTTGAAGAAATGAAACCTAAAGACTATTATGTCATGACAGGGCAAACCAAGCCCTAAGCCTTTCTCGACAACTGATCTAGGATGGAGGCTCCGATATTCGGATAGTAAGAGCCTGGCTTTTCTGATCCGGCAACTTTTGCAGCTTATCTTGTTGCCAGATGGATAGGTGTTACCTTTCCTCTGGAGTAAACTAGACAGGCCGAGAGATTGATCAAGCTGCAAGAACAACATGTGATCTTTATAATTGAGTCCAGGCTTTGTGCAGAGGAGAGGTAACATTCAGTCAGAGGAGAGGTAACATTCAGTCAGAGGAGAGGTAACATTCAGTCAGAGGAGAGGTAACATTCAGTCAGAGGAGAGGTAACATTCAGTCAGAGGAGAGGTAACATTCAGTCAGAGGAGAGGTAACATTCAGTCAAAGGAGAGGTAACATTCAATCAAAGGAGAGGTAACATTCAATCAAAGGAGAGGTAACATTCAATCAAAGGAGAGGTAACATTCAATCAAAGGAGAGGTAACATTCAATCAAAGGAGAGGTAACATTCAATCAAAGGAGAGGTAACATTCAATCAAAGGAGAGGTAACATTCAATCAAAGGAGAGGTAACATTCAATCAGCGGTCCCGCTAAGGGAAGTGGTTTATATGCCATGTTTATGCACACTATACCAAACTTTAATCTGTCAACACGGCAAGGTGCCACTGACAGAAATCAGTATGCACACACACACACACACACACACACACACACACACACACAGACACACACACACACTGACGCACACACACACACATATTCACACACGCGCGCGCACACATATATCTTTGTCTGCATATGTATTTTGAAATTGCTCTCTGTCATAAGCCATGCTCAAAGCAGCAGATGAGAACACCTTACAACGTTTGTTACAGCTGATCAATGAAATCTGGCAAAGCGAATCCCCACCACAACAGTGGAAAGATGGTGTAATTTTCAAACTGCCTAAAAAGGGCGATATGTCTGATTGCAATAATTGGCGTGGTATCACTCTATTGTCAGTACCAGGAAAACTTTTTTGTAGCATGCTACTTGAGAGATTGAAGAAGGCGATAGATGAAAGGCTCAGAGAAGAACAAGCAGGCTTCAGACCAAAACGGTCATGCATAGACCACATTTTCATCCTCAGAATAATCATTGAAGACTCCGTAGAATTCCAGTCGAAATTAATCACCAACTTTGTCGACTTTCAAAAAGCCTTCGACAGTATCCACCGTCCTTCACTTTGGAATCTACTTAAGAGCTATGGTTTTCCTACCAAATATACCAACGTCATAAAATCTTTCTACAAAGAGACACGTTGCTGCGTAAGAACAGGAACAGGCAACTCTGACTGGTTCTCAGTCGAAACAGGAGTGAAACAGGGTTGTGTCTTATCACCGATGCTTTTTGGAATAGCTATCGATTGGGTCATGCGCAAATGCACAAACAACACAAATATGGGTATCCATTGGGTTGACACAATTCTAGAAGACCTGGACTTTGCCGACGACATAAAATCAAATCAAATCAACTTTATTAGGGTCACAAATTGGGCGCGCAGGCCCGTCTTACATTCGGCCCTTCCAATCACTCGTCTTTCGTTCATCAAGAGCATTATACATTTACATAGGAAAAAAATAAACATTGTGAAATGAATGTTGTAAACATAAACAAGGCTAATTACCATGTTATGAGGCCCATCTCCCACCTACCCATACATCACCCCACCCACACAACACGCCCACCTACCCACAAACACGCGCACCAAGGGACACATACATACCCCACCAACCGACCCATCCCCCTCCCGAACATCCCCCACCCGCACACACTGCCCTCACCTGATCCCCCAACCAAAACACACTCGCCACCCACAAACATTCCCCCACCAACCCACACATCCCACGCCCATCCACATACACATCCTAACCCACACATCCTCTCCCCACCCACACCTCAAACCACCCATCCCCCAGCCACATCTTTATCGACAACATATTCCCCACCCATGCACACAATCCCCCACCAACCCACACATCGCACATCCACTCACACATCCCCAAACCATACACACACATCCCCACCAACTAACATGCCCCCCCCCCCCAACACACACACATACACATCTCCCTAACCACCCATACATCCCCAATCCACTCACACACACCCCACCACCAACACATACAACTTCCACCCACCCACACATGTCATAACCTGATCCCCACCACACAATCCCCCACCCGCACATCACATACACCCCCTACCACGCACTATTCCCAACCCACGCACCACACACACACATCTCTCACCAACACATCCCCACTTACACACCACACACATATCCCCCACCCAGATACCACACAATATTCCCACCCACACCCACACAGATACCCTTACCCATCCACCCCACATACCCCCACTCACACACCACAAAAATCCCCCACCCACACACACATACCTCACCCACACAATATCCCCAACCAACACACCACACACCTCTCCCCACCCACACACGCAGTCCCTACCCGTCCACCAACAGACACTCACGCAAACATCCTCCACTACGCACCCCCACACACCCACCCCAACCAAACATCTCTCGATCACAATACCCCTACCCACACACACCCTCCACCCACTTACACATCCCACACCAACACATACAACTCCCTCACCCACCTACACATCCCTAAGCCACTCACACACCCCCACCCACACATTCCCCATCCACACACACACATCTCCCACCCACACACCCCACATACTTCCCCCAACCACCACAATCCCCTACTCACCCACACATACACCCCACCCATACACACATTCCCCGCACCCATCACACACATCCCCCACACCACACACTATCCTCCACCCATACCACCACAAACATACCCTCCACCCACACATCATTCACACATCCCCCACCAACACACCGCACGCATATCTCAAACCCACACACCATACACTTCTCCCTACCCGCCCTTGCATCCCCAATCCACCCAACACAATCCCCTACCCACACAACCCCGCCTCCCACACATACTTCCTCAAACCATCCACACATCTCCACCCACATAAACACACATCCCCCGCATCCGTCCCATACACATATCCTCCACCCATACACACATCCCCCACACCCATTCCAACACCCCTACTTTCACCCCCACACATCCATCCACACATCCCACCAACACCCACAAATACCACTACCCACCAAAACCCACACACCCCAACCCATCCAAACGCATACCCACACAACCCGCACCCACACATATCCCCACACTCACACACATCCTCCACATACACTCACACTTCCTCACATCTAGACACATACAAAATGTCTCACGTTAGTATTGAAACTAGTATGAACAAACTCCCACACTTTACTCACACACATACACTGACACTTGTCATGAGCAGTCTCATAAAAATGTTAAACATGGACAAAAATGTGTACATAAAATGTATGTGACGTAAAAATAGTGATGCTCTCTCTCTCTCTCTCTCTCTCTCTCTCTCTCTCTCTCTCTCTCTCTCTCTCACACACACACACACACACACACACACACATTCACTCTCACGCTCACACATTCACTCTTCCGCTCATTTACTCTCCCGCTCACTCATTCACTCTCCCGCTCACTCATTCACTCTCCCGCTCACTCATTCACTCTCACGCTCACTCGTTCTGTCTCTCATTCACACTTACTGACTCTCTCACTCAGACTACAATAATGAACATGAGTTTATATTATGCATGATAAAATCAAATGGTATTTAACTGATAATATGACAGATGAGAATACACAAACATATGGATTCGCGTGTTACATAACATGCGTGTTACACGACATGCATCTGCTCAGCTCTCTCTCTCTCTCTCTCTCTCTCTCTCTCTCTCTCTCTCTCTGTATTCTTTCATATACACACTCACACGCATGCGCACGCTCACACACACACTAACACATCAACTCTCCCACTGTCTCACTCTCTAACACACAATCCTTCACACACACACACACACACACACACACACACACACTCTCAATCACACTCTCTCACACATACACATACACATGCACATGAACGCATGCACGCACACACTCCCTCACTCACTCTCACACATACACGTACGAATGCATGCACTGACACATTCCCCCACCATTTCTAGCTCAATCACTCTCTCCACACACGCACGTGCGCACATACTCTCTCCCTCTCTCTGACACCCACTTTCTCTCTCTCTCTCTCTCTCTTTCTCTCTCTCTCTCTCTCTCTCTCTCTCTCTCTCTCTCTCGCTCCCACACGCACACACATATATAGTGAACAATTATAGTTAAACAATCCAATGTCCAACAGACATAGTGCTTTTGAGTTCAACACACCCGGATCCCCAAGAGAAAATAAACCACCTCCAAAATGTTTCAGGTCAAATTGGTCTCCAAATTAACACCATAAAAACAAAGACTATTGATCTTACCAACAGTTCAGATGACATCAAATTGAACAGCTACGTTCTTGAAAAAGTCAACAGCTTCACATACCTAGGAAGCAAAATGACATCTACAGGGGACTCAACACCATAAATATCATCTAGAATCGCACTGGCATCTAGTGCCTTCAATAAACTGTCAAACATCTGGAAGTCAAAGACACTCAGCAAACAAACAAAACTTAAAATCTTCAACTCTTGTGTGATTCCAGTGTTAACGTATGGATGTGAAAGTTGGAAATCAACAGTAGCTTTAGATAAAAAATTAGACAATTTTGAGAACAAATGTCTTAGAAGACTTCTAAACATCCACTGGACAGACTTCAGAACCAATTCGCAAATAAGACAAGAGACTAAGCAAGATACAGTATCCAATTTCATAAGAAGACGCCGTTGGAACTACATCGGCCATGTACTCAGAATGGACAAGTCAAGACTCCCCTACCAAGCCCTCATATGGTCACCAGTAGAGAAAAGAAAACGGGGAAGACCAAGAGAGACCCTGCGTAGAACCATCATTAGAGAAGGCTCATTCAATGGCCAAGTAAATATCCAAGATCTACAACAGGTAGCAGCGAACCGCCAAGCATGGAGAGACAGGACTTCTGCCCTATGCGCCGCCTTAGGCTCAAGAGGAAAGACTAACTAACTAACATAAGCCACATGTCCTGTTATATCAAAGAAAAAATCAGCATGTGATGTAACAATAGAAGGAACAATTCTATATTGGACAGATTAACAACTCACCAAATCTAACGGACAAAACTGACCACATCTAACGGACAAAACTGACCACATCTAACGGACAAAGACTGACCACATTAGTAAAAGATTGACCGCATCTATCAAACACAAATTGACTACATCAGACAGACAAAGACTGACCACATGTGACCGAGACTTACGTTTCCAGCCATTTCCCTATAATAGTCTCCGACTTGCCCAAGCCGTAGGCATCAGCGGTGTCCAGGAAGTTGCCTCCCCACTCAGAGTAACGGTTGAGGATCTGATGAGATTGGTTTTCGTCGCTCTGGCCTGGCAGTCCCCACTGTCAGAGTCCAACAGACAAAAATAATACGTTGATGCGAGGATCTCACAACTTGGGCACGAAAGCAAACATAAAGAATGCGTATTTCATTGTCATTATGTTGATTATGATGATGATGATGATGATGATGATGATGATGATGATGAGGATGATGATGATTCATCATTATCGCCATCTTCATCTGACCCGTGAATAACTTTGACCCTTTGTCTGTGTGAGATGGATACGAGAAACACAGCAAGTGTGTCAATCGTAGAAACTAGAGAGATGTCATTGACACACAGTTCAAAAATTCAAGCGAACACCGGTAGCATTAGTGGGCGGAGCTAATGGGTCACATGACTGCGCCCAGGCAAAGACCGGAAAAGAAGTATTAGCCAGAAGGCGCTGAGACGTGAAAGAAGAAGGTCGATTGAAGAGTTGTGGAAAGTGTTTACAGTGTTTGAAAGTATTCAAAAGGAATGGGAAACATCTGAGACGCAGTTGAAAGTAAAGATTGTTTCTATTGTGAACGCTGGCAATGATGGAGCAACACACCGAAGCTGTCGCTTGATGAACGCAAACGCCGGCCAGTGATGGCGAGACAGCTGACCCTGTTGTGAGAACACCTCAACGAGAATGGCGGGCAGATACACGCCGTGACCAGAACTTGTGGTTACCATTTATGTGTGAGTAGTGCGTGAACTGTTAAACCATTTAATAGATAGACTATATCATCGTCAGACAGATCAGATGTAGCAACGATAGTCGTGTGACGATTAGATGAGCAAGACATTGTATATTTGTGGCAGGCGGTGTGCTGGTCATACACAGAACGCGAAACGGTAAGAGCCGGCGGCGTATGACAGCCACGTGTGATACTGTTCAATAATAACGGTGATTGTATCGTCTAAGGATGCGAAGGACTTTTCTTTTGTGTGCATACTAGATCTGAGAGTGATAAAGTGTTTTGTACGAGCCCATTATAAATATTAAACCTAGACAAATACCAAGATGTCGGACATTGGGGATTGATGTAGACACGTGGCCCAATTGTGTCTGAAGTATTCATCCATCATACAGACACGAAGTCGGCACTTGGCAGTCTGTCAAACTGTCCAGATATAGCGGCGCGTAAGCGAAGCTGATCCGGAACTTCGCTGGCAATGTCATGAGCAGGCTCGGACGGGTTTGACGCATGCGTTCGTCGCCAGCTAAGGTGAGGGCGGATCGGTCACCTATGTCTCCGCTCACTCCGGCTAACACCATGTGGCGGCCATGTCACGTCACAAGCCTATACCGGCACACTGATTAGGGACACACTATCAGCCCCATGTTCCTGCTCTGTTCTGGTCACGTATCAATCATCTATCACAGGTTGAATCCATCTACGTTGTGGTCTTTCTCTTCTCCGCTTCCCTGGTACTCCTCCCTCCATGTTGTGGTCTTCCTCTTGTCCACTTCCCCGGTACACCCCCCTCCATGTGTTGATCTGTTGCAGACATTCGCGACATTCTACATACTCAAAATATGTCACTCTCTTCAGTTGTATTCGTCTTGATAACCCACTTTCTTCAGTACTGAGTTCTTGTTTGGTACATCTTTTTCTTTTCTGTTTATTCTCATTTCTTCACTGTTTCTTCACTGTTTCTTCTCTATTTCTTCACTGTTTCTTTAATGTTTCTTCACCGTCTCATCACTGTTTCTTCACTGTTTCTTCACTGTTGTCTTCTCTATTTCTTCATTGTTTCTTCACTGTTTCTTTCAATGATATGCTAATACTCTTCTGTAACACTTTCGCAGTGTAAAATTGAAACCCTTCATCCCCACCCTCTACCCCAAGGTCGACCCATTCTGAAATGCGTACACGGATATTTGGGAGATAGTAAAAGGCAATCCACACGACCCATCCAGTGCCGACTGGCTGATAGATATGAGTCTAGCACCAGTTCCCAGAAAATCAGCAGCAATGGAGAAGTAACCACCTGCAAAGAGGAACACGATCTCATTTACAACATCGCACAAGCACGTACGTTCACTTATAAGCCAGGCAACCACCGCCGGCTGAAGAAGTTGGGAATGTTTTGTTTGTATTTGAACCCAACTAATTGAACCATGTGCCACTATGTATTTTACGTACCAACTATATTCACATGAGGCACCTACTTGTTGTTGTTTACACGCGTGTGGACTAAGCTTGCGTTCAAAGCAAACAAACAAACAAACAAACAAAACAATAACTTCCATTGTTTACATGGTTGTTGTAATGACAGTAAATATCTCCAGGTCAGCAAAGCGCATAGGTCGAGGAGAACTGAAGCTGTCACAATGTGTTATGTTGTGACAAGTGTTAACTTAATGACCTGACCGACAACTTACATTAGATTCCCCAAACGTCATACAGCCCAGGCACAGGTTGGCCACCTTCAGCCCTGACCTGCCCAGGAATTGGTAGGTCACCTTGTTCTCATCGGGGACGGGTGTTGACATGGTGGTAGGATTCCTGGTGGTTGTCGTCAGCGGTCAAATATCTGGAATAGCCAATGGCTTTCATTCAGTAGGCGAAGTCAGAGATGTCGGGCGGGGTAGTGGTGGATGTTGTAACAACTGAGGTAGTGATGGATGTTATTGTAACAACTGAGGTAGTTGTAGCTGCTTTATTATTGGAGGTATATATATTGAGGATAGAGATCAGCTCGGCCACGGAGTTTAATGCGTGTATCCTTAAACTTCCGGGGAGCTGACTTCCGTGTTCTGTCCTTCCAACGGCTCAGTTGGACGTTAAAGTTGACTTCTCTTTCAGAAAGTTAGGGCAAGCTACAGTAAGTTGCATATCCTTTAAAGGATACAGCAGTCAACCCCAGCATTTTGTGGCTGCTCGTGATTCCTGGGAAAGTTTACTTTCAGTAGTTTGTCATTGCTTTCTGAACTACCGGCACTCATACCATTTCATAAATACCAACGCAAGGCGGTCTGCTATCAAATCGCTCGCAGCTGTGTTTCGAACGCGGTATGCAGGATTACGAACTGCGGTCGTAATTCCTTCAGCACTGAGTCGGCAAACTACTGAACGTAAAAGCAACCTACTGTTGGGGTTGATGGAAAAGTCCTGCAAGGATATGCAATATCACCACCATCATATTTAGGATACCGTTAACTGGGGACATTACGATTACAATGCGGATTACAAGTTATGTCCGTGATACCCTGTCACTGATCCACTTGTGATCAATACAAACCCACATTTAGTCATTGAAAAAACATATTTAGTACGTAACAAACACATCTAGTCAGTAGCAGATATATTTAGTGTGCAATAAACGTATCTAGACGGTAAATCACTTATCAAGTCTCTAATTCCCAAATAAAGTCTCTAACACACACATAAAGTCTGTAAATTACATATAAACTCAGTAACAAACAAATCTAAATTAGGTTGTTTATTTGCAAAATTGTTTTATTAGTCTACTTAGCTACTGTCATGTTTATACAGTATAGTCAGTAACAAACATGTCCAGCTAGTGTATTTAGTTGCAAAACATCTAGTTAGTCGGCATAGTAACAGATAGGCGTGTTAATATAGTTAGTCTGTGTATTAACAGATTCGGCATGTTACTCTAGTTAGTCTGTATAGTCACAGATACAGCATGTTACTCTAGTTAGTCTGTGTAGTCACAGATACAGCATGCTACTCTAGTTAGTCTGTATAGTCACAGATACAGCATGTTACTCTAGTTAGTCTGTATAGTCACAGATACAGCATGTTACTCTAGTTAGTCTGTGTAGTCACAGATACAGCATGCTACTCTAGTTAGTCTGTATAGTCACAGATACAGCATGTTACTCTAGTTAGTCTGTGTAGTCACAGATACAGCATGTTACTCTAGTTAGTCTGTATAGTCACAGATACAGCATGTTACTCTAGTTAGTCTGTGTAGTCACAGATACAGCATGTTACTCTAGTTAGTCTGTGTAGTCACAGATACAGCATGCTACTCTAGTTAGTCTGTGTAGTCACAGATACAGCATGTTACTCTAGTTAGTCTGTGTAGTAACAGATACGGGGTGTTTCTATAGTTAGTCTGTGTAGTCACAGATACAGCATGTTACTCTAGTTAGTCTGTGTAGTCACAGATACAGCATGTTACTCTAGTTAGTCTGTGTAGTCACAGATACGGGGTGTTTCTATAGTTAGTCTGTGTAGTCACAGATACAGCATGTTACTCTAGTTAGTCTGTGTAGTCACAGATACAGCATGTTACTCTAGTTAGTCTGTGTAGTCACAGATACAGCATGTTACTCTAGTTAGTCTGTGTAGTAACAGATACGGGGTGTTTCTATAGTTAGTCTGTGTAGTCACAGATACAGCATGTTACTCTAGTTAGTCTGTGTAGTCACAGATACAGCATGTTACTCTAGTTAGTCTGTGTAGTCACAGATACAGCATGTTACTCTAGTTAGTCTGTGTAGTCACAGATACAGCATGCTACTCTAGTTAGTCTGTATAGTCACAGATACAGCATGTTACTCTAGTTAGTCTGTATAGTCACAGATACAGCATGTTACTCTAGTTAGTCTGTGTAGTCACAGATACAGCATGTTACTCTAGTTAGTCTGTGTAGTCACAGATACAGCATGTTACTCTAGTTAGTCTGTATAGTCACAGATACAGCATGTTACTCTAGTTAGTCTGTATAGTCACAGATACAGCATGTTACTCTAGTTAGTCTGTATAGTCACAGATACAGCATGCTACTCTAGTTAGTCTGTATAGTCACAGATACAGCATGTTACTCTAGTTAGTCTGTATAGTCACAGATACAGCATGCTACTCTAGTTAGTCTGTATAGTCACAGATACAGCATGTTACTCTAGTTAGTCTGTATAGTCACAGATACAGCATGTTACTCTAGTTAGTCTGTATAGTCACAGATACAGCATGCTACTCTAGTTAGTCTGTATAGTCACAGATACAGCATGTTACTCTAGTTAGTCTGTATAGTCACAGATACAGCATGTTACTCTAGTTAGTCTGTATAGTCACAGATACAGCATGTTACTCTAGTTAGTCTGTATAGTCACAGATACAGCATGTTACTCTAGTTAGTCTGTGTAGTCACAGATACAGCATGCTACTCTAGTTAGTCTGTATAGTCACAGATACAGCATGTTACTCTAGTTAGTCTGTGTAGTCACAGATACAGCATGTTACTCTAGTTAGTCTGTGTAGTCACAGATACAGCATGTTACTCTAGTTAGTCTGTATAGTCACAGATACAGCATGTTACTCTAGTTAGTCTGTATAGTCACAGATACAGCATGTTACTCTAGTTAGTCTGTATAGTCACAGATACAGCATGTTACTCTAGTTAGTCTGTGTAGTCACAGATACAGCATGTTACTCTAGTTAGTCTGTGTAGTCACAGATACAGCATGTTACTCTAGTTAGTCTGTGTAGTCACAGATACAGCATGTTACTCTAGTTAGTCTGTATAGTCACAGATACAGCATGTTACTCTAGTTAGTCTGTGTAGTCACAGATACAGCATGTTACTCTAGTTAGTCTGTGTAGTCACAGATACGGGGTGTTTCTATAGTTAGTCTGTATAGTCACAGATACAGCATGTTACTCTAGTTAGTCTGTGTAGTCACAGATACAGCATGTTACTCTAGTTAGTCTGTGTAGTCACAGATACAGCATGTTACTCTAGTTAGTCTGTATAGTCACAGATACAGCATGTTACTCTAGTTAGTCTGTGTAGTCACAGATACAGCATGTTACTCTAGTTAGTCTGTGTAGTCACAGATACAGCATGCTACTCTAGTTAGTCTGTGTAGTCACAGATACAGCATGTTACTCTAGTTAGTCTGTGTAGTCACAGATACAGCATGTTACTCTAGTTAGTCTGTGTAGTCACAGATACAGCATGTTACTCTAGTTAGTCTGTGTAGTAACAGATACGGGGTGTTTCTATAGTTAGTCTGTGTAGTAACAGATACGGGGTGTTTCTATAGTTAGTCTGTATAGTCACAGATACAGCATGTTACTCTAGTTAGTCTGTGTAGTCACAGATACAGCATGTTACTCTAGTTAGTCTGTGTAGTCACAGATACAGCATGTTACTCTAGTTAGTCTGTGTAGTCACAGATACGGGGTGTTTCTATAGTTAGTCTGTGTAGTAACAGATACGGGGTGTTTCTATAGTTAGTCTGTGTAGTAACAGATACGGGGTGTTTCTATAGTTAGTCTGTGTAGTAACAGATACGGGGTGTTTCTATAGTTAGTCTGTGTAGTAACAGATACGGGGTGTTTCTATAGTTAGTCTGTGTAGTAACAGATACGGGGTGTTTCTATAGTTAGTCTGTGTAGTCACAGATACAGCATGTTACTCTAGTTAGTCTGTGTAGTCACAGATACAGCATGTTACTCTAGTTAGTCTGTGTAGTCACAGATACAGCATGTTACTCTAGTTAGTCTGTGTAGTCACAGATACAGCATGTTACTCTAGTTAGTCTGTGTAGTCACAGATACAGCATGTTACTCTAGTTAGTCTGTGTAGTCACAGATACGGGGTGTTTCTATAGTTAGTCTGTGTAGTAACAGATACGGGGTGTTTCTATAGTTAGTCTGTGTAGTAACAGATACGGGGTGTTTCTATAGTTAGTCTGTATAGTCACAGATACAGCATGCTACTCTAGTTAGTCTGTATAGTCACAGATACGGGGTGTTTCTATAGTTAGTCTGTATAGTAACAGATACGGCGTGTTATCTAGTTAGTCTGTATAGTAACAGATACGGCAGGTTACTCTAATTTCTCGGTGCAGTAACAGATACGGGGTGTTACTCTGGTTAGTCTGTGTAGGTAACATATACCGCGTGTTATTCTAGTTAGTAGCAACCTTCCGTAGCGAGTGTTCTCTAGTTAATTTAATCAATGTAAAGAACGTATACAAATAATTATGTCTAGTTAATAATAATAATAATCATGTCTAGTTAGCAACAAACATGTCTTGTGAGTAACAGACATGTCTAGACATTAACAAACATGCCTAGTTAGTAATAAACAAGTCTAGACAATAACAAACATGCCTAGTTAGTAATAAACAAGTCTAGACAATAACAAACATGCCTAGTTAGTAATAAACAAGTCTAGACAATAACAAACATGCCTAGTTAGTAACAAACAAGTCTAGACATTAACAAACATGCCTAGTTAGTAATAAACATGTCTAGACATTAACAAACATGCCTAGTTAGTAATAAACATGTCTAGACATTAACAAACATGCCTAGTTAGTAATAAACATGTCTAGACAATAACAACTATGTCTAGAATTTAACAAACATGTCTAGAAAGTTTACCACAAGCATTTATAGAAAGTAACAAACATGTTTAGACAGTAACAGCTATGTTTAGAATTTAACAAACTATGTTTGCAAAGTTTAACAAAAGCTTTCATAGAAAGTAACAATCATGTCTAGATAGTAACAAATACATATAGAATGTAACAAATATGTCTAGATAGTTTACCACAAGCATTTATAGAAAGTAACACACGTTCTAGACAGTCAAACAAACGTCATGTTGGTATAACACAAATGTCATGTTGGTATAACACAAATGTCATGTTGGTATAACACAAATGTCATGTTGGTATTACACAAATGTCATGTTGGTATAACACAAATGTCATGTTGGTATAACACAAATGTCATGTTGGTATAACAACACATCTCCGGTTAGTAACAAACATATCCAGTGAGAAACAAAGAAGTGTAGCCAGCAACATACATTGTTTAATTGGTATCAAAAATGCATATTTAGTCACTAACAAATTCTGACATTACAAACATGCATATTTAGCCACAAACATTGCCATTTGCATTCATAAACATGCTTTGATAGCAACAAGCAAAATATATAAATCGCAAATTACAGCCCACTTCCTACCTGTAAGAGAAAGACGTCCGAAGTTCAGTCAACTAGAATCAATACTGGAACACAAGATGTTCACAGCTGTAGACTTCGAGATATGTTCTTAAGTGAGACCTGGTACACGCAGCAACCTTGAGCCACGTGTTGCTTCAATCAAGACCGTTAAATGCAGGTCTGGTTTTAAATATATTGGTGCAATCGAGCAACGTCATGCCATAATGTTGTGCATACGATCACCTGGTATGGCGTGTATTTCTTCTCCAGGGGTGATGTTATTAGATTTTGAGGTTGAACTTATTCGACAAGAATGACTAAAACAATTTGAATTAGCAAGAATTATGTGCCCGTGGGAATCGTCGTCGTCATCATCATCATCATCATCATCATCATCATCATCATCATCATCATCATCATCATCATCATCATCATCATCATCATCATCATCATCATCATCATCATCTCTAGCATCATCATCATCATCATCATCTCTATCATCATCATCATCATCATCATCATCATCATCATATTCATCATCTCTATCATCATCATCATCATCATCATCATCATCATCATCATCATCATCATCACGTAGCAGATTATGTGCAGAACTTCGCTCCCATTACGGCGCTTTCATCACGAATTAGACATACGGGGTGAATGAAACAGAAGGAGATCTGAAATCGCAAGGAGGAGAGAGGCAGAGACAGAGTATATTTATACGTTGGAAGGGGGGGGGGGGGGTGAGGCAGTGAGCTGTAGGGACGACTGGCTGGGTCTGCATCGTTACCAGGTGTATGGTGCCTGTGTATAGCGTGAAGATGCAGATAAATCACCATAGCATCCAGAGAGCGGGGCTGCCGAGAGTGACCAGAGGATCTGACCGATACTCAGTTCTCCGAGGAAAGGTCACCCCGACACATAACCAAACTGCAACTGGTACCATTAGAATTTGGACTCTTCGCTGGTTGTTGAAGATGAGGACTGAGCACGTAAGGAAAAATAGAAGGACCTCGTGTGTGTTTGTTAAGGGCTTTTTGCTCCTATAGAGATGGACAAGGACAGAAGATGAACGGAGTACTACTTAACGGGGACCGTGTTGTACAGCTGATCTTCTCCCTCTCCAAGCTCGGAAATACGCGGTTTGTGCGAGACTGGTGCTGACATGTCTGCTGTCAGGAGTGACATGTTAGTATGTAAACAGACAGCACATACAGGCCAACTGGGGTATGATCTGTGCTAGTGATGTCTCCTTCAGGGCCCCAGCCACATGGGACAGTGAGGCTGGCCACACATCTTCACACGTTTGAATTAGAGATCTGTGATTAGATTTGTGGATTATAACTCTCATGTATGTGATTTGCAACTAATCACTTGTGTTTGTTTATTTGATTGCTTTCACGTGTAAATGATCCCTTTTGTGTGGTGTGTGGGTTTGTAAATGGTAACTTTAATGTAATTATGTTTGTAAATGCTAACTTTGTTTGGTTTGTAAATGATAACTTGCATGTGATTGTTTCGTTTATAAATTATCACTTTCAAGTGATTGTTTGGTTCGTAAACTAAAACATAAGTTTTTATTTGATTTGGAAATACTGACTTTCATGAGCTTATGTGGTATGTAAACGATCACTTTCACGAGTTTATGTGGCATGTAAATGATCATTTTCATGAGGTTTCTGTGATTTGTGAATGATCACATTTATGTGTTTATGTGGTATGTAAATGATCACTTTCATGAGTTTATTTGGTATGTAAATGATCACTTTTATGTGTATGTTTGTTATTTCGTTTGTAAATTATCCCTTTTGCTTGTTATTTGCTTTGTAAATGTTCACCTTCTTTTCTTAGTCTGTTTGTGGAAGATCATTTTTGCTTGGTTGTTTAGTTTGCAAATGATTACTTGTGTGTGCTTGGTTGGTATTAAATTGATAAATTTTATGACGCACTTAATATACTTAATATACAGCCGGCTTCGTAGCTAAAGGCTTGCGAACGCGGTTTCATGAGTCGGGTACCAGGCGTTCGGAAGCTCGGCTGCGACCGATTTGTGCTGGCAAACCGTGTCCCGTTGTGTTATGGCTTGCTGGTATGGGTAGCCGGTCGTTTAGAAAGGCAATGGCAAACTACTGAACGTAACACTTGCCTAGTACATCAACAGCAGCTGAAAAATGCTCGTGTTGACTACAACGTCCCGAAAGGGATAAGCAAAAAATATTGTTTTAATATACTTCCGTAAGTGCCCCAGCCTTCTCTCTTAGATGACACACTTACTATACTTCCATAAGTGATCCAGCTCTCTCTCTCTCTCTGTCTCTCTCTCTCTGTCTCTCTCTCTCTCTCTCTCTCTCTCTCTCTCTCTCTCTCTCTCTCTCTCTCTTAGATGACACGCTTAATATACTTCCATAAGTGATCCAGCCTTCTCACTTAGATGACACACTTACTATACTTCCATAAGTGATCCAGCTCTCTCTCTCTCTGTCTCTCTCTCTCTGTCTCTCTCTCTCTCTCTCTCTCTCTCTCTCTCTCTCCTCTCTCTCTCTCTCTCTCTCTTAGATGACACGCTTAATATACTTCCATAAGTGATCCAGCCTTCTCTCTTAGATGACACACTTACTATACTTCCATAAGTGATCCAGCTCTCTCTCTCTCTGTCTCTCTCTCTCTCTCTCTCTCTCTCTCTCTCTCTCTCTCTCTCTCTCTCTCTCTCTCTCTCTCTCTCTCTCTCTCTCTCTTAGATGACACGCTTAATATACTTCCATAAGTGATCCAGCCTTCTCACTTAGATGACACACTTAATATACTTCCATAGGTGATTCAACCTTCTCTCTTAGGCAATAAATCAGATGCCGTCTCCACAATAAAGTTTGGCTGCAATGGATTTCAAACATAGTTCCTCGCCCTGACTGTACACTCTGTAAAATTAATGTTCGTCCTTCTCTTGATGTTATCTTTCCACTTGTATCGTTGTCTACCTCTTGCTTGCTTGCCCTCATCCTTGCCTCCAGTATGGTTTTTATAAGAGTATTATGTCTTTTAATGTAGCCGAAATATTTCACTTGCCTCTTTTTTATTTCTTTCATCAACTCTCTTTTCATTCCCAGTTTTTCTAGAACCTCTGTATTTTATTGGTTTTGTTTCTATGAAATACGACGTAATCGTCTGCATATCCACATCTCCAGGGCCTCTATTCGACTTTCTAGTCGCTTGTTCAAGGCCCAAGCTTCCGCGCCATACCGCAGTGTTGAATATATGTAACATTTGACAATTCACATTTTTAATGCAATCTTAATCTCTCAAGATGTTAATACTGATTTCATGCTGTTGAAAGCATTTTTGGTTATTCCTGTTCTCTTTTTTGATTTCTATTTCACTTCTGCCAGCATATGTTATTAGATGTCCAAGATAGGATAAACTTGTTACTTGTTCTGGCATCTCCCCGTTTCCTACGATGTTTATTAATGACCTTTCCTTTCCACTGCTAATTATTATAGTTTTCGTTTTTTGGATGTTAATATCTAAGCCACATTCTGCAATATGCATCTTTACTTGTCCCACTAAGTTTTGTAACTCTTGCTCGCTGTCTGCTAGGTAACACGGTATCATCAGCATACCATAGATTGTTTATGATTCTTCCATTGATGTTACGTCCAGGCAGTTCGACCTGTTTAAACATTCTTGAGTTGAGTTGAGTTGAGTTAAGAACCGACATCACTGCACTCAGGACATTCCCATACGTGCTCCGTCCCCTCGTTCAACAGCCAGCGAAGAGTCATACTACTAATCGTTCCCACCGCTATCTGATTAAAAGTTCTCCTAGTCTTCCCTCCCAGTTTTGAGATTCTTCCAGAACCCCTGCCGATCCCCCGCAATCTCATTCTTTCCACATATGGGTTCTCAATCTGTTCCTCCGCCTTCTCCACCTGGTCCCACAAGCGCACGACCACCTCCCCCTTGTCCATAGGCAAACTACCACCAAGAGGTGCATTTCCTGCTAGCCTATCAGCCTGTTCATTCCCCCGTACACCCGCATGGCCAGGGCAAAATATCCATGCAATTCTCACAATCTGTGACCTCTGAAGCGACGAGAGACATTCCACACGAAACATTCCTTTCTCCACCTTACTAAGCATACTCTTTGAATCCGTAATGAATACAACGTGTGTTGCAGTAGTCTCCTCTAGCCACCGGAATGCCGCTGTTACTGCCGCCACCTCCATTCTCATGCTGGAGGTCGTAGTCTCATATGCCAGACTCTCCTTTTCCAAGACTCGTCCATTAGCCTTTGCAATAAAGCCCCAGCCACTACGTCTGTTTCTTACCACTGACCCATCGGTGTAGATAACTATGTCACCTTGATGTGTGTTGCTCTGGATCAGCTGTTGCACTTCAAACTCAGTGCGACTCGCTGCCCATTCTCTGCACTCACGACCCAGTGTTATTATTAAATTGTGCATTCTTTTTGTATAGGCTGAAGAGGTTTGGGGACAACACACATACCTGCCGTACTTCGCTTTTTATCACTATGGGGGACGAATAATTATTTCCGCATCTAATAGACGCCACTTGTTCTCAGTACAAGTTACTAATAAGTCTGATGTCCTTTCCGTCTATTCCTATATATTGAAGGAATGTAATTAGTCGTTCATGTTGTACTCTATCAAAAGCTTTCTTGTAGTCTATAAAACAAACATATACATTGTTCTGAACTTCTATATATCGTTCAATTGACATCCTAAACGAAAAAGATTATTGCTTCCCTGGTGCCGCTGTTTTTGCAGAACCCAAATTGTTCTTAAGCTACTTCCTCATCTATTTTATTTTGAAATCTTTCTTGTATGACCTTGAGTAGTATCTTAATTATATGGCTTATTAAGCTAATAGTTCTGTAATCCTCACAATCAACAGCTCTTAGTTTCTTGGGTAGTGTGATGAAAATGGATGTTTTCAAAACCTTGGGGATGTACCCAGTATTATGTATATACATCGTTACATAATTCTGTAATAGTATCAAAGCTGGATAAGGATTTTTATCATCTCTGTTGTTATCTTGTCAGGACCTGCAGCCTTTCCTTCTTTCATCTTTTTAATAAGTCTTCTCTACTTCAGCCTTTAATATGTTTGGTCCATCTTGAGTATTATACACTGTTGGTTTATTGAATCCTGCTGTCCAAGAATAAATCTACTGTGAACTCTGTCCATCTTTTTATTCTATCCATCCATCATGTGCCATGCCAGGTAAGCATGGGCGGTCATGTTTTGCCATCTCACTCGATCACCAGAGTCGTGGATCAGCTCCGTGTTTCTGTCTCGACCATGCCACCAGGCCTAGCCATCCAGGTATTTGCTTCTCTGTCTTCCCCTTGGTCTGTTCCCTTCGATCTTGCCAGTTGTCACCAAGTTCTCCAATTCATTTCTTCTCATAACATGCCCAAAAAATTTTGACTGTCTATGTCTAATGTCTCTAATCAGTTTACGATCTTCATTTGTTTCTTGAAGGACTGTTCCTTGGTCTTTCTGGCTGTCCATGGTATTCTTTGCATTTTCCTCAGAAACCACATATCCACAGCCATCAGATGTTTTTCAGCTTGACTGCTCATTGTCCAAGCTTCACATCCATATAAAAGTACAGGATCTATGTAGCACCTCAACACTTTTTTTCTCGTTTCAATTGACATCTTTTTATTGGTCAGTATGTTTTTCATCTGGCTAAAGGCTACTTTTGCCATGGCGATTCTTGTTCTAATCTCTTCAAGGCATCTCCCCTCAGATGTTATTACTGTTTCGAGATAATTGTACCTATTCACTTGTTGAAGAATTTTCCCATTTACTTGTATATTACATTGTGGTATCTCTTTTTTCCTAGTGACGACCATAATCTGTGTCTTTTTACAATTTAATTCTAACCCTAGTTGTTCACTGTGTGTAACAACCGCATCTACTAAATTTACAGGTCCTGTTCATTGACTGCAATCAAGACTGTATCTTCTGCATATCTAATGTTATTGATGCATCGTCCCCCAATGTTGATTCCTTCCATATCTTCAATATTTCTGAAAATACTTTTCACTGTACACGGAATACAGATCTTGAGACATTACATATCCGGTTTCACACCTTTCTTAATAGGCTGATATTGACCTACTTCATTATCAACTCTTATGGCAGCGTGTTGTTTCCAATATATGTTTTTGTTTCAAGTCTAAGGTCTTTTCCATCAATTTGTAGATCTTCAAGCATCCTTATCATGTCGACATGTCTCACTTTATCGAAAGCCTTTGTGTAGTCAATAAAGCAAAGGTGTAGATCTTTGTTTACTTCTATAGAACGTTCAATTACTGTTCTCAGTATATAGACAGCATTTACTGTACCCTTGCCTTCTACAAACCCACATTGTTCTTCTCCTATTTCAGGTTGTATTTTCCTCCTAACTCTTTGCATGATAATTCTTAGCAAAATCTTCGTGATGTGACTCATTATACTAATTGTTCGATGTTGATCACATTCCAAGGCTCCTGATTTCTTTGGAATATGCAATAAATACAGAATTACATAATTTATGAGGTATATTTCCAGTATCATATATTGTATTAAGCAGACTGGTAACTTTATCTATTCCATATTCTTCTAAAGCATTAATCATTTCTGTTGTGACGCTGTCTGAACCGGGGGTCTTGCCAGATTTCATATGGTTAAGAGCTTTCTGAACCTCCATCTTCAAAATTGCTGGTCCTTCATTATTATTTTGGACATCATACTGTTCGTCTCTGTTATCGTCATAAGGTTTTTCACGTAATCTGACCATACATGTAAGATCTGATCTTTTTCTATTATGACTCTTCCATGTTTTGTCTTTAGGCAGCCTCGTGATGTACGTGTTCTTTGATTAGTAAGCCCTTGAATTCTTTTGTGCATTAGTTTCGCATTTCTACTGTTGAGTTGTTTTTCAATGTCTATGCAATTTTTCTCAAAACATGTTTCTTTTGCTTCCTTACATAAGGTTCTGACTTTTCTGTGAATTTCTTTATATTTGGAAGGTTTATTTTTGTTCTGTCTTCTTGTTTCCATTAGTTGTAAAATTTCTTCAGTCATCCATGTTTTACGCCCACTTTCTCTAATTTTGGAATAGTTTTTTCTGCTGCACAACTGATTGAATTCTTCAGCATTTCCCATTGATCACCTACATCTTGAAATATGATCTCTAGATCAGACAATAAATCAAATTTGTTCTTTACTTCTATGTTAAAATTATCTTGTATTTCTTTGTCAGTTTTCAATTTGCACAAGTCATATTAGGGTTTCCTGCTGTATACTTGACTTTCTTTAACTTTACCCTCAATGTGTCTGCAATTAATCTGTGATCACTGTAACAGTCTGCATTTGGAACTATTTTTACGACTGTTAACGCATTTCTAAACCTTTTATAATCAGGATGTAATCTATCTGGTTTTTAATCCTGCTGTCTGGACTCCTCCATGTCCATAATCTTCTAGGATGCTGTTTAAACCAGGTGTTTCCTACAACCATTTCTTGTTTTTCTTTGCCCATTCTACAAGTCTGTATCCTCTTTCATTTCTCTCTCCCAAACCATGGTTGCCTACACTGCATCCATCGCCTTGCTTTCCTATTTTTGCGTTGAAATCACCCATTATTATATTTATTTCTGATTTTTTACAGTTCTTCAAAGCAGACCCCATGTCATTATAAAATTCCTCTATACTTTCTTCACTGTATTCTCTTGTTGGGGCATATACTTGAATGCCATTTATTTTAAAAGGTCTTCCGTTTAATTTTAATTAAATCTTTTTATTATCTTTTTTATCTTTATTATCTTTTTATTACGTCAGTATTATCAATTATAATTTCTCCAGTTTTCCTCTGATACAGCTATTTCCTGTTATATTATTTTTTCTTCTTTGTACATAATTTTATATTTTCATGCAATTCTTTCCAGTTCTGGTTTATTTCTAGATCCTCTATTTCTTTGCATTCTTTCTCCAACCACTCTTCTTTGGCAAATATGCACATGTGACGTATTTATCTGTCTATTAATATATACTCTGGAGTGTTCTTTGCTTTCTTTCTTTGCATGATTTTGCTCAAGATATCATCGGTTGTCCATAATTGCGTTTTCTTATTTATCTTCACTTGCAATGTGGTATTTGCAATCTGTATACTTGTTTACACATTCCCATTTTGTATTAATTTTATCCTCTGGACTTTCACGTCCATATTGTTCCATACTTTCAACGATTAGCCTATTTATTTGTTACTTCAACCAGGTATAGTTGACTTATGTCTGGTTATTTCAATGCCGATATATCAATTTGAGGTGTCTTCGATGTCCTCATTTCTGTATTTTTAAGCTTTATTTGTAATTTTAAGCACTACAGAATTTTGGTCGCAGTTGATATCATCACCAGGGTATGTTTTGGCATTTTAAACATTGTTTTTAAATCTATTTATAATCGGTCTCTGCGGCGATGGCGTTGCAGACTCGATTCGTCAATGCCGCTTACCCGCGTTCGAAAATCAGCGGTGACAGATTTTGCAGCAGACCGTGTCTCGCTGGTGTTAACGTGTTGGCATGGGAGCCGGTCGTTCAGAAAGCAATGGCAAAGTACTGAACGTAAAAATTGCCAAGACATCAACAACGGCAGTAAAATGCCGATGTTGACTGCAACGTCCTGTAAAGGATATGCAATTTAAAAAATAATAATTTAAATAAAAATCATAATGTAGTCAAATTGGTTTCTCGTTCTATTTCCATGGCTTTTCCACGTTTACAGTTTTCTAGGGTTATGTTGGAAAAATGTGTTACAAACAATGAGATTGTTTGCTTCACAGATCTGTAGTCAGCCGGTCTCCTCTATCGTTTCTGTTCCCCATACCATGTTGCCCTACTATCCGCTTATATTTAGTTTTTCCAACGTTTGCGTTCATGACTCCCATAACAATTAGGACCCCTGATTATTTTACAATTTTCAGTGTTTGTTGTAGGTCTTCACAATATTCTTCAAGCTGTTTCATCACTATAATCAGTTGTTGGAGCATGTCTGAAGAATTATTGTGTCGAAAAGTCTTGCCTTAATTTCGAGAAGTATCATCCTATCTTTTTGAGTCCAGAAATTTCTTTTTACTAAAATTCCTACTCCGGAGTTAATGAATATGTAATCTTCTCTCCTTATATAACGAGCATCTGTCCATCTTGTGTGAGCTACACCTAAAATATCTAAATTCATGTTTATTGCTTCTGCAATCAGATTGTCAAATTTACCTGCTTCATACAGGATGCGTACGTTTCCACGTACCAATTCTTAGACTTCTCCTTCTACTTTTCAGGTAGGCATTGTCAGAATGCACCCTTTCAACAGAATTTGAGACGCATTTGTCATTATTAACTTCCTTGTTCACTATAAGAGTTGTCTCTTCCATGAGAATATTTACAGCAGGCTCATCTCCAGAGGGCCAAGAATTATCTGTGTCGCTGTTTACTGTTTTCTGTCTTAGATGACACACTTAATGTACTTCCATAAGTGACCCAGTGGTCTCTCTTAGATGACACAAGGAAAAGTACCGTCTACCAACTCAGTATCTCAGTGGAGAATCCTAATGGTTTTCAAATGCGGATGTAAGGGCAAACCATCCACTTCAATGCATTGGGTTTGATCCCACATGTTTCTGAATTAGATATGTGCAGAAGAATATGTATACTCTGAATTCTATATATTTATGTACACACACACACACACACACACACACACACACACACACACACACACACACACAAGCACAAACTTACACACACACCCATGCTAGACACACACAACAAGAACACAAGTAAGCAGACGTTAGACAATATAATATAAGGTCATCAAACAAGCAGTATATTCTATATAGATAGTGTCTTGGTTATCACAGCCACCCTGGCACGCCACACAAGCTCAAGCAGCACATGATAGTGGTGTCTATTCAGTAGACTTAACGTAGACGTTGCTGGTGGTCGGGTTGCGCCTGTCTGCGTTCATCATCAGCAATGCCTCGTGGGGGTCGTGCAACTTAGGGGCCGACACGTCGTCCAGTCGCTGCATCTGCAAGCAGAATCAGATCACGTAATGGGATCTTTCTTTTAGTAAAA
The DNA here is from genome assembly GCA_014155875.1 of Cepaea nemoralis. Lineage (NCBI taxonomy): Eukaryota > Metazoa > Mollusca > Gastropoda > Stylommatophora > Helicidae > Cepaea > Cepaea nemoralis. Next base: position 199,779 of record JACEFZ010000559.1, on the reverse strand, counting down.
CAACATACAATTTCAGATCACATGATAAGTGTTCACTTTCTGTTTCTAAGCATGTGGCATACTGACTCACAAGCCGTTACAAGCTGTCAAGATCTCCTCAAATCAAAACCCATTGCACAAGAACATAAACTGCAATCAGCATCGTTACGATTCAACTTGGGGGGAAAAGAGCAAATCAACAGCGCAACCAGGATATATGTTCCGTGACGGAAAATCTAAAATTTTACAACAACAGACTCATGGTCCACAGGAAAGGAAAAACTTGAACTCTGAAATAGCTGAGATAAAAACAGCGATAACCGGTCTCATGGCCATTTTGCACAACCACAACTCGTTGCCACCAGAAGACAGGGCCGGCTGTGTCTGCGGGAAATGGTAGCTTCTTCACTCGCTAAGAACATGCTAGTAAAGCCTAAAGAGAATTGAAGGACCAGAAACCGACAGCCAGTTATTTGGAAACTCCACCAAATTCAAAGACCTGACATCTGTGGTGGACATGTATGTGAAGTCATTTTATTGAAATGAGGTAAATAATGCTATATTTTATATTAGATTAGTTAGTCTGTGGGCCTATTTCCCAAGAGGAATTGGTAAGTCAAATGTGGTGAACCATGTGGTGAATTCTTAATAAATTAATTTAGTAGAAACTAAATAATATTATATTCAGTTATCATAGTCATAGATAAACTGTACATTAGGAGAAAACTACAGTGAGTTTTATTTTTCTCCTAGCTAAACAACTTAGTTGATGTTAAGCATTAGACTGAAGTTGTACATATTTCTTAAGTAGTCAACTCAATCAGTAGTGATTTAGGAGTGGTAAGTAACTTAAGATTCAAGAAAACTAGTTTACATGTGTCAACACTGATAGAGAAATTAGTGTAATGTGTAATAGTTAAGTATTTTTAATTACATGAGCACATTAGTCAAGTAGATTTTTTCTTGACATGAGAACTTGGACAAACAAATAGTTTTCTGGTATATCATGATCACAAGAGAACCAAATAGATTCCTATATGGATCAGAATTTGTGTGTTGAGCTAAAGCAACCCATGTGGTGAGTCAAGGATATTTTCAATGTTGTAAACATATGGAATTAATATTGGCGCCACATAATAATACTTAATCAACCGGCATGCAAGAATCGTTAAGATTCATAATGCCTGAATGTAGATTGAATCTATCACATAAATCTATAAGATCATGTTGGGATCCATGTATATTTTCATTATTGTTACACATGAGGAAGTATCCTTGGAGAATCTCATAATCATGTCAGATGATCACATAAATCTATGTCATTGCTGAGAGCATGTCTTTGGAGATTAATGTATGATTTCATGATTGTTAAACAGATGTGAATGTATCATTTGTAAAACACAGCAGTATGAATGACTAATTATCATCCAGGAAATATAAGTTCTGATGAAGGATGAGATTTCATTGTAATGTCATTGTTGTTGAATCTATGAATGTATTTTGTATAAAGCACATACACGGGTTTTATTGTCATCCATACAGATATGATTGTGTCTGATGAATGGGTGAGATCTCACTGTGATGCCAATGGTGTTAAACATTTAAAGTTATCACTGGGAAATCAAATAAGTATAATTACTCATCTTACATGCAAGTGTGAGTAATCTCTGATGAAAGAGTGAAACTATCATCCATGCACATATGAATATTATGTCTGAGCATGAGGGAAGGAAGTGAATGCTAGGAAAGAAGAAGTATGCGCTAACAATCAATCTCATGAATAGACGGCACTTTGAGTATAATGTCCTGTCTATCACAGACCTATCCTGTTTGAAATTTCAGGTAGTGGTCATACTCAGATAGATCCAGACCTGACTTTGTGAATGCAGCACTTTGTGAAAGTAGTAGTAGCAGCTTGACTGAATGCAGTAGCCACTTAACTGAGTGAGGCAGCGGAGATAGTGAGGCCAAATACTATTCCACAGCAACTTTCTGTCAATTTTCACCACCCTTCCAGGACAGGTATCACATATCCTTTAGTCTAAAGAATGGGATGAGAAAACCAGTGAGCCATAATAAATCTAACCGGAAAAAAATAAACCAAGAACACTCATGAACATAGTCTACACTGACTGAATGCTACCGAGATCCAAGAACTGGATGGGAGATCAAATAGGGTGTACCCAGTGTTGTTTTTTCGACAGAGTATAACTAGGCTAGCAGAAGTACCCAATAATTATAATTAAGAACGGATACAGCACTGAGGATATTGTATGATACAGTGGCACAGTCAGGAGATAGATTATTACATAGAGATGAATATGTAAATACACTGTAATTGTACTGCATTGATTGTTTATGTTATTACATGTATAATCAATAGCTCCATTTATATATCTTAAATGATGAAAATTACGGGTTATTTTCTCTTTTGAGAGTTCTCTTGTCATAGTAAAATTGTTGTAAGCAATCACCCAAGATTAATTATTTAGTTGGTACAGGTGAGGCAAGGAACCACTCTAAGGACAGTTGGGATACTCAGTAAACAATTTTATTGTTCTCCTGGAGGTATTTCTTGGTTCTCAAAAACTCTATTTAATGCTCTAAAATCATTGAACCAGTAACAGCTTAATTAATTATTACGGGCAGGATCACACTGAGGAAAAGGAACGTTGTCTTCTTTCTCTCTTTGGGGTTGAGCCATCAATCTCATACATCCGACAAAGCAACAGATACATTTTGTTTTTAATTCAGAAAGCGAGTATTAAACTATTGTACGTAATCTGTTCTACTGTCTAACAGTGTATCTTGGAATGCGATCGAATGCATTCGGCAGATCTCGGAAGCCACGGAGATATGGTTCCTGGGGAGAATGCATTCGGCAGATCTCGGAAGCCACGGAGATTTGGTTCCTGAGGCGAATGTTTTGAATACCTTGAACTGCGAGAGTAACAAACAAGTGCCTCAAGGAGGTTAATGGAAGTAGAACACATCACACAATCATACAGAAGTGACGTTCAACGTTCTTTTGTAAGGTGATAAGAAGGGAGGTATCTAAAACATGATGACAGCTGGGAAGATCATAGTTAGAAGAAGCAGGGGTGGGCAGAGGGAAATGGTGTTTGATGGTTTCAACCGATGACATGAAGAAAACCCTTTAATGGATATGATCCAAATCACCACTGATCGAGATCTGTGGAGACACATAAACACTTGCCCCTTGTTGGCAGGCCGCATGATGATGATGATGACGATGATGATGATGATGATGATGATGATGATGATGATGATGATGATGACTTTGATTATGATGATGATGATGATGAGGAGGAGGAGGAGGAGGAGAAGGAGGAGGTGGAGGAGGATGACTGCTATAAAACGTGTTTACAAGATAGCGCACCTCTTCTTTAGTCAAGCTCCAGCCGTTGGCAGCAGCCATGTTGGAGTCAAGTTGTTCCAGTGTCCGAGCTCCAATGATCACCGAAGACACCACGTCCTTCTGAAGCAACCATCGTAGGGCCACTTGAGGGATAGTTCGACCTGAAGACAGCCAGCATGTACTTATTTAGACACTTACTAGAAATGGACAAGACACATCTATCAACTGAAATCTATAGGTCCAATAAAAGTGGCTTATGGATCCTTGTGAGTTTAGCCGGTATCAAAGTCCCAAATCTGCAATATTCCACCAAACATAATCCACCCAGACGTAAACAACAGGAAGTGAACGCTACAAACAAAAGATAAATTAACAACTAGAGACTGAGCTTATCGAGCTACCTAATTGTTAGAGCCAAAAAAGACGAGAAAAACAACATCAAGACTCCAATATAACAAGTCACTGCCGACAGTTGAACGGAGTCAAAACAGAAAAGAAATAAAAAATCTGCAAAGTGCGTTCTCCAGGTCTACTTCAATCTATGATAAACAGCCAATTTGTTCACAATAACAACAAGAAAAAATTACCGGACGAAAGAAGAGATAGAAGAAGAGGAAAGATATGAAATGACTAAATTGACGACACTTAAATACAACGCCATCTTGTGAATATGTCAATATATAAACTGACACAAATTCAAGGAGAGGACATCTGCAACTGTGAGCTGACAGGAGTCACTTTCAAAGTAAACTCCCAGACTGTGACTGATGTAAGTGTGTACTCACAAACTAACTTATCAGACAATTTCATTTCATATATGTCCACATAAAATACACGAGATAACATACATGCTGGTGTCGTCTTGTTACGGACAACTGACACATACAGTTCATTCTGCTTGCCACTAGCATTGTTTATTTCAATATGGCGAACCCGTTAAGGCCTTGGCGTCTATTGTTTCTGTCTACGGTTTACGCACACATTTCCCTCATGTTAGATCTGTAGTACGTGGTACCGTTGCCAGAAACTGGGCTTAATGCTTGGCAGGACACTGTGAGCTGTGGATTTCACATGAGATGTTTTTTCATCTATCCACGGTGGTTTGTGTTGTGAACTGCATGTTTGGAAACATGGCGGGTGGCCGATTGTTAAAATAAGTTTATTGTATTATGTAATGCATATCTGACTGGATGTAAACACAGAAGCCACAAACATGTTTATTTATTTGTCATGTTTGGCTGCATCTCGTCAGGTGCATACTGCTTGGTTATACATCATATGAAGTGAATAGTTATCAATGTTATCCCCACGGCAATCATAGACACTGTGAACTCTTTCTGTCGGCACAATCTTGGTGTTAAATGCCTAATTGCTATAACCTCGTCGTACTTGAGTAATCGATCTTTGTTCGTCGAATACAGTATATGAAACGCCTTCTCTGTGGTAACGTTTGGACCGCATATGACTGTGAACAAATGTAAAGAGATGTACATTTAATGGCAGACAAGTGTCCATGATTCAGCAATCAACAGTTTTACCAAATGATCGTACCCTTGCTCTTGGCAATATCCTCCACAGTGTCAATGATGTCAAACGTCCGGTCACTCAGGTCCGACAAGAAAGGAAACACTTTAGCTGCGAATGCTGCCCTGCCTTCAACTGGAGCTACTCCTCTGGTCAGCTTTCCGGTCAGTATTCCTCTGAGATAGGAAAACAAAATAAGTCCAGTATAGCCCTGAGATAGGAAAACAATATAAGTCCAGTATAGCCCTGAGGTAGTGAGACTTTTGTATTAGTGTAAGAGAGAATATTTTACATTGTTCGTGAATGTATGAGGTAATATGTGATATTGTTCGTGAATGTATGAGGTATATGTGATATTGTTCGTGAATGTATGAGGTAATATGTGATATTGTTGGTGAATGTATGAGGTAATATGTGATATTGTTCGTGAATGTATGAGGTAATATGTGATATTGTTCATGAATGTATGAAGTAATATGTAATATTGTTCATGAATGTATGAGGTAATATGTGATATTGTTCATGAATGTATGAGGTAATATGTGATATTGTTTGTGGCTGTATGAAATCATATATGATATTGTTTGTGGATATATGAGATGATATGTGATATTGTTTGTGGATGTATGAGATAATATGTGATATTGTTTGTGGATGTATGAGATAATATGTAATATGGTTTGAGGGTGTATGAGATAATATGTGATAATATTTGTAAATATATGAGATAATATGTGATATTGTTTGTAAATATATGAGATAATATGTGATATTGTTTGTGAATGTATGAGATAATATGTGAATTATTGGTAAATATATGAGATAATATGTGAAATGTTTGTAAATATATGAGATAATATGTGATATTGTTTGTGGATGTATGAGATAATATGTGATATTGTTTGTGGATATATGAGATAATATGTGAATTGTTTGTAAATATATGAGATAATATGTCATATTGTTTCTGGATGTATGAGATAATATGTCATATTGTTTCTAGATGTATGAGATAATATGTGATATTGTTTGTGGATATATGAGATGATATGTGATATTGTTTGTGGATGTATGAGATAATATGTGATATTGTTTGTGGATGTATGAGATAATATGTCATATTGTTTGTGGATGTATGAGATAATATGTGAATTGTTTGTAAATATATGAGATAATATGTCATATTGTTTGTGGATGTATGAGATAATATGTCATATTGTTTCTAGATGTATGAGATAATATGTCATATTGTTTCTGGATGTATGAGATAATATGTCATATTGTTTCTAGATGTATGAGATAATATGTCATATTGTTTCTGGATGTATGAGATAATATGTGAATTGTTTGTAAATATATGAGATAATATGTCATATTGTTTGTGGATGTATGAGATAATATGTCATATTGTTTCTAGATGTATGAGATAATATGTCATATTGTTTCTGGATGTATGAGATAATATGTCATATTGTTTCTAGATGTATGAGATAATATGTCATATTGTTTCTAGATGTATGAGATAATATGTCATATTGTTTCTGGATGTATGAGATAATATGTGATATTGTTTGTGGATGTATGAGATAATATGTCATATTGTTTCTGGATGTCTCATCTCATCTCATCATGTTCCTCTTGTACCTTGCGGTGTCGAGGTGAAGTATAAACTTCGTGAGAGTGCCCGGTTATGGGCTTCGTATATCGACATTCCCATGGATTCTGTTATTCCCTCCGTCCAACGTTTACGTGGTCGGCCTCTTCCTCTGTTTCCATCTGGTCTGTATATCATTGCTTGTTGTGGCATGCTGTTGACTGGTAGCCTACTTGCATGGCCAAACCATTTGACTTGCTGCTTTCTAATAAAATCTAGAGCAGCTTTAACCCCCACTTTAGTCCTGATTTCTTCATTTCTGATCTTATCTCTTCTTGATACGTTGAGTATTCTTCTCAGGAACCTCATTTCTGTTGTTGTGATTTTTCTTTTCTCTTTTTCTGTCATTGTCCAGGTTTGGCATTGGTAGCACAGAGTTGGTAGGAAGATTGTGTTGTAAAGTGCTTTCTTAGTTGTTATTGATACATGTTTGTTCTTTAGTATTGGTGCCATTTGTCCAATGAGTTGATTTGCCTTATTTCACCTATTTTCGATCTCGTCTTCTGATATGCCATTTGATGATATTATACTTCCTAGGTACTTGAAGCTCTTTACTTGTTTCAAGGGATGTTCGTTTAGGTGAATTGTTGCTGTTTGTTCTTCTTTAGTTATAGTCATTACCTCTGTTTTGCTTGTGCTACTTTTCATGTTATGTTCCTTACACATTTCGTTTAGACTATTCATGTGGTCTTGTAATTCAGCTTCTGATTTTGCTATTAGTGCTTGGTCGTCCGCAAACAGGAGTTCTCTAATGGTTAGATTTGCAGATGGTTCTTCTTCTGTGTTCTCGTCATGCGGTATTCTTGCTGTCTCTGCTTGGCTGGTTTCTTTACATATGTTGTCTATATATGTTATGAACAAGAGAGGGGACAGGACACAACCTTGTCGTACTCCAGATCTTATGGTGAAGGGTTCTGAGTGTCCTCCAGTTGCTCTCACTATGCATTCACTGTTGTTGTATAAACTTCTACATAGGTTTGTTAGATGTGTACTCACTCCATATTGTTTAAGGATTTCCCACAGCTTGTTTCTATCTACCCTATCAAATGCCTTTTCTTGGTCAACAAAGGCTAAGTAGAGTGTTTCATTGAATTCAATTGATTTTTCTATAAGTTGTCTAAGAGCAAAAATGGCGTCTGTGCATCCTTTGTTTTTCCTAAATCCAAGCTGCGTTTCGCTTAGCTGGGGTTCTAAAGTAGTTCGTAATCTTTTTTCAAGAATTTTGCAAAATATTTTCCCAGTATGACTCAACAGTGAAATGCCTCTGTATTGTGTGCAATCTCTTTTGCTGCCTTTGTTTTTCCAAATTGGGATAATTATGGCGTTTCTGGATGTATGAGATAATATGTCATATTGTTTGTGGATGTATGAGATAATATGTCATATTGTTTGTGGATGTATGAGATAATATGTCATATTGTTTGTGGATGTATGAGATAATATGTCATATTGTTTCTGGATGTATGAGATAATATGTCATATTGTTTCTGGATGTATGAGATAATATGTGATATTGTTTGTGGATGTATGAGATAATATGTGATATTGTTTGTGGATGTATGAGATAATATGTGATATTGTTTGTGGATGTATGAGATAACATGTGACATTGTTTTTGGATGTATGAGATAACATGTGATATTGTTTTTGGATGTATTAGAAAATAGGTGATATTTTTGACGATGTATGAAGTAATATATGATATGGTTTTTAGATGTATGAGAAATATGTGATATTGTTTTGGATGTATGAGATACTATGTCATATTAATTTGTGGATGTTAAAGACAGACACATGAAAACTCGGAGCATTAGATATGTAGTAAGTTGACACGTATCCATTGATAAATTATCCATAATGTTCTAAAACAGTATGAATGAATCACTGGAAAACGAGAAGTAGATTGTGAGCTTTACCAAAGCACGACTACAAAAAAAATGGACGTTGCTGCGAAAGCCCTCGTCAGCACAGAACAAACAAAACAGACTGATTATGAATTATCTACAGTAACCTAAGACAGTTGGATACAGAGATAGTAATACATTATCCATAGTAATCTAAGATAAGTTAAACTACCTGGACTTCAATGGAAGAATCATAAACAATCTTAGGTATGCTGACGCTTAAAAAGTCGCTTAAAAGCCGACAGGGTCGACTTCATTGCACCGGGTGTTTATCCCATATAGCTCGGTCTCTTTCCGCAGCTCAGAAAGCGTGGCACATAGCACGAACTCCGTAGCTCTAGCGACGACCCACTTGAGTCTCCGAAAAAATTCAGAAGGACGCGACCCGGAATCAAAACCACAACCTTCGGAGCCCGAGTGAAACGGCTTGACCACTTCGCCACAGAGACTCCCAGGTATGCTGACGATACTGTGTTACAAGCAGAAAGCCAGCAAATGGTTATAAGACCCAGTGGAACAAGTAAACAGGCATAGTGCAGAATGTGGCTTAGATATTAAAAATGTTTTGCATATCCTTTACAGGACATCGCTGTCAATATCAGCATCTTTCAGCTGATTGTTGATTTCTTGGCAAGATTACGCTCAGTAGTTTGACATTGCTTTCTGAGCGACCGGCTCCATATTCTCATAAGTCACTGGCCCGACTCGAACCGCTTCCATTTCTCGTGCGCTCACGTCAATCACGAGAGTATTTGGGGTTACGGAGAAAGCTGCTAACACCTCGGCCAGAGAGACCGGCGGCTTAGATATTAACATCAAAAATATTATTTTAAAAAAAAACTATGATAATTAGCAGTGAAAAGGACAGGTGAATAATGAACATCACAGAAAACGGGGAGATACTAGAACAAGTAACAAGTTTCTCCTATCTTGGACATGTAATAACAGATGATGGCAGAAGTGAAATGGAAATCAAAAACAGAACAGGAATGGCTGAAAATGCTTTCAACGGCATGAAATCAAAATTAACATCTAGACAGATTAAAAATGCATTAAAAATGAGAATTGTCAAATGTTGCGTATATTCAACGCTACTGTATGACGCGGAAGCCTGGACATTGAACAAGCAACTAGAAAGTCTAATAGAGGCCCTGGAGATGTGGCTATGCAGACGAATATGTCGTATTTCATGGACACAAAAACAATCAAATGCAGAGGTTCTAAAAAAGCTGAGAATAAAGAGAGAGTTGATGAAAGAAATAAAGAAAATGAAAGTGAAATATTTTGGCCACGTTAAAAGACATGATACTCTTATAAAAACCATACTGGAAGGCAAGGTTGAGGGCAAGCGAGCAAGAGGTAGACAAGGATACAAGTGGGAGGATAACGTCAAGAAATGGACGAACATCAGCCTGACCAAGAGAAAGACAGTGTTGGAGATCCATTGCAGCCAACTGTCTTTGTGGAGATCGTACCTGATTGATTGAATCTAAAATAGTATGACAGAGAGAGAGTAATAAATTATCCAGAACAAACTGAAACAGTATGACACATAGACAGTGATAAATTATCCACATTAAACAGGACCAGTCAGACACACAGACAGTGATAAACTATCCACAGTAAACAGAAACAGTCAGACACACAGACAGTGATACATTATCCACAATAAACAGAAACAGCCAGACACACAGACAGTGATAAATTATCCACAATCAAATCCGCCTTTTCTGCTCCCGCATGAGAATGTAGCAGTTGTGCTTTTTTGTTTTTTTGTTTTTTATATTTCGTTGTTCTATCTATCCGTGTTGTTCTGCCCTTGACAAAGATTCTGAGAATCGAAACGTCGGCCGTACTATGTGTCGTATTGTACGCATTTGTGTGTATTTTATTTTATTATTCATTTTATATATTTATTGAGTGCTTCTGATTTCGGATTTTCACCTGTGTTTCGGGATACGATGGATCTCCTTGTAAGGTATATGCAACGTGTTGATGTTTAGTACGTTTCTTCTCGCAGGAGTTAAATATACCTCTTTGTTTCCAATCCACAATAAAAAAGACGCAATCAGACACACAGACAGTGTAAACTATCTACAATAAACAGGATCAGCCAGACATACAGACAATTATAAGTTATTCTCAATAAACAGAAACAGTCAGACACACAGAATTAGGGATAAGGTAACCACAATAAACAGAAACAGCCAGACACAGAAGCAGTTATAAACTAATCACAATAAACAGAAACTGTCAGACAGACAGTGATAAATTATCCATAATAAACAGAAACAGACAGACACACAGACAGTGATAAACTACCCACAATAAACGGAAACAGCCATACACACAGACAGTGATCAACTATCCACAATAAACAGACAGACACACACACACACAGACACTGACTGTTTAAGTGGGCTCCAAGGAAGCACGCCTAGACCCTCATTCTTGCACACCTGGAAGGACTCCAGCTCCGAGTCTCGGGTAATCAAGTTGTATTGTTGCTGTTTGTAGGCAAGGACAAGAACACAATTACACATTCTCATTTGATCACCTGATGTTGCATTTGACAATAAACATACAAGTCCCACCAAGGTTCCTTGATCACATTTTGATGTTAATGTTTCACTTTAAAGATGTAGTCAACAGGTAAACAATCAATACCACCTAGAAATTTTCAGCGAACAGACTATACTCATGATTTCCTCTGAGACAAAAACGTTTTGACAATTGATATTTATATAAATAATGACATAATGAAATAGGCGTCCCGCTACATCTACTGGACAAGAATGTGTGGGACAGAAATGGAATACACCTGTAAACAAAGCTGAAAGTCTATAAAGCAGTTGTATTATTCACACTGCTATATGCTTGTGAAACATGGACTGTTTATCAGCGACATGCTAGGAAATTAAACTACTTCCACTGTCTGCCTTAGGAAGCTATTGAAGATTAAATGGCTAGACAAGATCCCAGACACTGAAGTCCTAGAAAGAGCGTCCATGCCCAGTATCCACACTATACTAATGAAGAATCAGATTCGCTGGGCTGGTCACTTGATTCGCATGCCAGATCACAGGCTCCCTAAACGAAATTGTTACGGCGAGCTGCGTTGTGTAAACTCTCCCAAGGCGGCCAGAGGAAGCTCTTCAAAGACACTCTGAAGATCTAACTAAAAGCTTTTGGAATTCATCACGACACCTGGGTGACTGCTGGCAAAGACCGAACTTCGTGGCGTACATCATCACGGAAGAGTGCAGTCACTTGTAAAGCAAACAGGACTACAAGAGCTGTGAATAAAAGGCTGGACAGAAAAACCTCTGCAGGAGATACTCCTGGAACGTCAAGCATTCATTGCCCACCTTGTCAGAGAACATTTCGAGCCAAATTGGGCCTTACCATCCATCTTAGAACTCACGGCTCCATACTTTCAACACCACTGGATGAAATGAATGTTTATCATCATTGTTGATGGACAAACAACATAACATCTGTGGCCCAACAATAACAACAACAACAACTTGATTTATTTGGTTGTTTCGGTATTTGAGATTGAAATATTGAGCACAACCCACTACTGGCAACGCTGATCGTATTCTGGTATGAACCTAAGGCCTATCCATGTCAATGTGGAAGCACTAGACTCGAGTTTCGCTCTCGTTTGAGCTCGTCAGTAGTGCTTATCCTTGACCGGAGCCGGAAACAAACCTCGGATCACTGGCGTGTGAAGCGGGTGTGTACCCACGTGGCACACGCTGGAAACGGCCAAATTATCCCAACAGAATATTACAACGTCACCCATCGTAGGCTATAGCTCAAGATTTGCCCGATCGCGGCAACTGACGTCCGTCAATCGATGTGGACCCGAACGATCAGGTTTTCTCACTGGCAAGGCACACCAGACCGCCTAAAGTCCAACGAGCAATAATCAAATTGATTTATTTGGTTGTTTCGGGATTTGAGATTTAAATATTGAGCACAACCTACTACTGGCAAAGCTGATCGCATTCTGGTATGAATCTAAGGCCTATCCATGTCAATATGGAAGCACTAAACTCGAGTTTCGCTCTCATTTGAGCTCGTCAGTAATATTCTGTTTTGATAATTTGGCCGTGTCCAGCGTGTGTCGCGTGGTCTAGTGTTTACACACCGCTTCACACGCCAGTGATCCGAGGTTTGTTTCCGGCTCCGGACAAGGATATGCACTACTGACGAGCTTAAGCGAGAGCGAAATTCGAGTCTAGCGCTTCCACATTAACGTGGATAGGCGGTAGGTTCACACCAGAATACGATCAGCGTTGCCAGTAGTGGGTTGTGCTCAATATTTAATCAACAACAACAACAAAAGCAACATCATCAATAGCAACAACAGAATGCCACACACGTGACACCGAAGTTACAACATAAAATACTCGAATGGTAAAGTGTGCATTTAAGACATGAAACATTTACTTGTCTGGAAGTAAACACAGACATACAAATCGAGGTTTAACGAAAGCAATTAGTATTCATCAATGTTTTACGGGGTGACAGATTGGATTCATGAGTACAACGATGGAGCATATACATGAGTACAACGATGGAGCATATACATGAGTACAACGATGGAGCATATACATGAGTACAACGATGGAGCATATACATGAGTACAACGATGGAGCATATACATGAGTACAACGATGGAGCATATACATGAGTACAACGATGGAGCATATACATGAGTACAACGATGGAGCATATACATGAGTACAACGATGGAGCATATACATGAGTACAACGATGGAGCATATACATGAGTACAACGATGGAGCATATACATGAGTACAACGATGGAGCATATACATGAGTACAACGATGGAGCATATACATGAGTACAACGATGGAGCATATACATGAGTACAACGATGGAGCATATACATGAGTACAACGATGGAGCAAAGACATGAGTACAACGATGGAGCATATACATGAGTACAACGATGGAGCATATACATGAGTACAACGATGGAGCAAAGACATGAGTACAACGATGGAGCATATACATGAGTACAACGATGGAGCATATACATGAGTACAACGATGGAGCATATACATGAGTACAACGATGGAGCATATACATGAGTACAACGATGGAGCATATACATGAGTACAACGATGGAGCATATACATGAGTACAACGATGGAGCATATACATGAGTACAACGATGGAGCATATGCATGAGTACAACGATGGAGCATATGCATGAGTACAACGATGGAGCATATACATGAGTACAACGATGGAGCAAAGACATGAGTACAACGATGGAGCATATACATGAGTACAACGATGGAGCATATACATGAGTACAACGATGGAGCATATACATGAGTACAACGATGGAGCATATACATGAGTACAACGATGGAGCATATACATGAGTACAACGATGGAGCAAAGACATGAGTACAACGATGGAGCATATACATGAGTACAACGATGGAGCATATACATGAGTACAACGATGGAGCAAAGACATGAGTACAACGATGGAGCATATACATGAGTACAACGATGGAGCATATACATGAGTACAACGATGGAGCATATACATGAGTACAACGATGGAGCATATACATGAGTACAACGATGGAGCATATACATGAGTACAACAATGGAGCAAAGACATGAGTACAACGATGGAGCATATACATGAGTACAACGATGGAGCATATACATGAGTACAACGATGGAGCAAAGACATGAGTACAACGATGGAGCAAAGACATGAGTACACCGATGGAGCAAAGACACGAGTACACCGATGGAGCAAAGACATGAGTACAACGATGGAGCAAAGACATGAGTACACCGATGGAGCAAAGACATGAGTACACCGATGGAGCAAAGACATGAGTACACCGATGGAGCAAAGACATGAGTACAACGATGGAGCAAAGACATGAGTACACCGATGGAGCAAAGACATGAGTACACCGATGGAGCAAAGACATGAGGCTTTTTAAGCCAGGATCTTGGGACGACTGGCGTCAGTTGCTTGGACAGAAAGTCAAGACACATCAGGAAGAGCTAGAACAGTTAAAAGAGATGCTGCTAAAGGACATTGAACTGGGAAAATCAGGGAAGTGGGTCGACCCTTTGACCCTTCGACCCTTCCAATCACTCACCTTTTGTTCATCAGTTATATATTGTGCTTGTTACATTCACATAAGGAAAAAGAATGTTGTAAACATAAACAATGCATATTACCATGCTATGAGACATTCAGGCAGGCAGACATACATACACAAGCACGTTCAGACAGACATATATACATACCTGCATACATATTTACATCATTTAAATAAACCCTCACAGCTATGCACCCACTCAATAACATACAAATACATACTACCTTGTAAACAAATATACTCACTCACAATCACACATTAACTAACAAAAGTTTACTTATACATACATACAAAAACACACTCACTCTCTCTCTCACACACACACACGCACACACACACACACACACACACACACACACACACACATACACACACACGCCCATATATCCTCATTCATGCATAATGCAAGACACACACACATATACTCCATCCCATACACACTTAATCGACACACTCACACTTTCACACTCGCATATTCACAAATACTCGTCGTACATACCACACACACACACACACACACACAAACACACACACACACACACACACACACACACACACACACTTCCTTACATACACACACGTCCTGTAAAGGATATGCAACAAACTTTAACATGTCATAGAGGAGAGCTGAGAATATCGTGTGGAAATAATAAAAAACGCCTGCGAAAAGACGAAAACAAACTATGGACATTAATTACACAAATAATCGAGAGAAATAAACGAGGCCACAAACAGTATGTTGCACGATTTATTGCCTGACATCTTTCGCTACATCTTTTCATGTGCATCCTGCAGAGTTAAATATCGTATCAAGTTAATAAATGAATTATACGTTGGCTAAACTACTTAAAACATGTAGTCACTGGTATTGCTCGACATGGTGTTTCTGGCTTCAGTTTTTACATCCACTAAGGGAACACATTGTTTTGAAACGCGGTAACAGTAAGAAATAGTCAAACTGCAATATTGGACAGTGACGTATTCATTACAGCAGGGGTGGGAAAACATTTAGTGCGTATGGCCACATTGACAAATGTAAAGCTATTGGGGGCCGCATATATATTATGTCCGCTTTGTATACAGCAACCTATCACAATAAGTAATTATGAATTATTTATAGGTTATTAAACAGTATTAATAACTAATTATTGCAATCTTATTTAACTTATACACTTATCCATTGTATTTTATAATATGGACAAAACCTTTTACTGTTTAGTGAAAACAGTTAGCTGTTTCTCAAAATTTTTCACCAACTCCAGGCATTTTCTTTCCCTCTCTTCGGTTGTTAAATTGTATCCGAAATCGGAAAGTTTTGTTTGATAATGTATTTTAAATTGTACTCATTGAAGACAGCCACTAAATCACGACACAACAAGCAAACAGATTTGCTACGAACTGTAAAATTCAACAAAATAACTTAAAAACGAAGTAACAATTTTATTTCTAAATGCCCTCGACGGCCGCATAATATCAGTTGCCGGGCCGCATGCGGCCCGCGGGCCGTAGTTTGCCCAACCCTGCATTACAGGGAACAAGCTACGGATCATTTATTAACGCAGTGTTCTCCAGATTGTAGTTGAAAAAAGAAAAAAAAAAACTAAATACCCACCACTAATATATAAATAGATCTCCGATACTGTAATAACTACAAACAAGGAGGCACGAGAACACCCACAAAAACTAACCTGTAAACTGATAATAGAGTTGAGCCCAAGCCTCTGTGTGGTGTCCACCAGTTTTTGCGTCTGCCAGCCACACACATTGCTGAGGCCGATGTAACGGATTTTGCCAATCCGGACCAGGTCATCGAGTGTCCGAAACGTCTCCTCCACCGGAGTGCCGTCATCAAAGGCGTGGGTCTGATGATGGACAAAATATTTTCTCTCACTCTTTGTCTATCTAAGTGTGTAGATGACAGTAAAATATAAATAGACTTACAGAAATCCAAATAAACATACACTTACTGTGTTTCCTAAAATGTAATGTTCCTCATACGTTGTGTGGAGACAGATACCATAAGACCATGCATATTCGGGCTGTCATGATTTATGAGCTAGTGCAATGAATATAGACGGTGAAAGGGTGGCCTATGGATCATAAGAATTTTTTGTTGCTGTTAATTTGCATATCCCTTACAGGACATCGCTGTCAACATCAGCATCTTTCAGCTGATTGTTGATCTCTTGGCAATATTACTATCAGTAGTTTGCTATTGCTTTCTGCGCGGCTTTCTGAGCGGCCGGATCATAATCCCGCAAGTCACCAGCGCGGGTAGAACCGCTGCGAGACCCTGCGTGGATAAACGGGATTACGGAGAAAGTCGTGTAACCCCATGGGCCAGAGAGACCGGCTCCTAAGAATTTAGGAGTTGTAAAATATCGATGGTACCTGATGTGCCTACCATGTTTGTGAAGGGTAACATACGTCTGTCAGTGATTGTAGCATGGTGATTGTGGTAAATGCAAAAGGGCTAAGTAAGTAAGGAATCTTTGACAGTCTACCAAACCAGTAGAGAGTGTACTTGATCCTAGACCATACTGATCACAACAATTTGGTGCTGGACGTCCAGTTACCTCTTCACGCGACGCCTAACGATAGCAGTGGAAGGCAAAGCAAACACAACCCTGCTGTCATATTACACGGGGCAGTGGCTGGAGAGAACAGGGATTTAAGACATGGTTTATGGGAGAAGAGGTCGCGCTCGGCTAGCAGGAAGATGGATACAGGACATGGCAGGTACCCTCGGCATGAGGTTACACGAGGCAGGAGACATGATGGCGTGATGAGAGCACCGTTGTGTATTGGACCTGCTACATGAGTATGACAACCTTCATGACGATTTATTACACTTGACCTGAAATAGGTAACAGTGAGAAGCAACAGGAACTGTCTTGAGAAGTAACAAGAACTGTAATGAGAAGTAACAGGAAGTGTCTTGAGAAGTAAGAGGAACTGTCTTAGGAAGTAACAGGAACTGTCTTAGGAAGTAACAGGAACTGTCTTAGGAAGTAACAGGAACTGTCTTAGGAAGTAACAGGAACTGTAATGAGAAGTAACAGGAACTGTAATGACAAGTAACAGGAACTGTCTTGAGAAGTAACAGGAACTGTCTTGAGAAGTAACGGGAACTGTCTTAGGAAGTAACAGGAACTGTCTTGAGAAGTAACGGGAACTGTCTTGAGAAGTAACAGGAACTGTCTTGAGAAGTAACGGGAACTGTCTTGAGAAGTATAGGAACTGTCTTGAAAGTAAGGGCGGCTGGCCTTTCTAGTTACCTTCTCTTCGTGTGTCTGTTTACGATATGTTTTGTCATGTTTTCTTTACGTTATTTCATGTCATGTTTTCTGTCATTCACTCTGTTTGTCATAATTTACAACTCATTGTCGTTACCGATTTCATTATTCATGCTGAGATGAGATGAGTTCAGTTCAGTCAAGAACCGACATTACAGCAAAGGGGACATCTCCACGCCTGATCCGGCCTCATCTTCAACAACCAGCGAAGAGTCCAAATACTAGTGACACTAATTGTAGTCTGAGTAGATGTCCGCTGGCCCTTGCTAGCGTTACTGAGTGTCGGCCCGCCATTTAGGTCACTCCCTTCCACTTTACACCCTCCATGCCATGACTCCTCAGCCAGGCCAAAGTATAGTACCATACACACAATGAGCCGGCTTCCTGGTCTAGAGGTTAGCGACTTTTCTCCGTAATCTCGTATACTCTCGTAAGTAAAGTGACGACGGTGAGAATCAGCAGTTCATCCGGTCTTTACAGAGAATATAGAGAAAGGCTCTTTTCTCGAATAGAGTATAGACTTGATCGTCCTTCTCGAAGGCCATATGTTAATGAGGTCACTAAGTGTGTCAAGTTAGAATTGCCTACGGAAACCCGTTTTGGTCAATTCTAATGGTATTTGCTGACTACTAATGCCTACCGTTTTGATTACTGTTAATTTATTAAAAGTGGAGAGAGACTGGCAGGCAATTTTGTTACAGACATGACCCACCCACCTGATAGACATGACCCACCACCAGGTAGTTATGAGACACCCACCTGATATGCATGACCCACTCACCTGGTAGACATGACCAATTTACCTGCTAGATATGACCTACCAAAAGGTAGTGATGAACCACCCACCTGGTGTTCATGAGCCACCACCAGGTAGTGATTACCCACCGACCTGATAGATACGACACACCCACCTGATAGGCATGACTCACAACCAAGTAGAGATGGCCCATCCACCTGATAGACATAACTCACCATTCTGAAAGACATGACCACACACCTGATAGATATGACTCACCCATCGGATAGGCATGACCCACCACCAGATAATGATTACCCACCCAGCTTATAGACATGACCCACACATCTAATAGACATGACCCACATACCTTATAGACATGACTCACCCATCTGATAGACATGACCACACACCTGATAGACATGACCCACATACCTGATAGACATGTCTCACCCATCTGATAGACATGACCCACCCATCCGATAGACATGACCCACATACCTGATAGATATTACCCACACACATGATAGACATGACCCATCCATCCGATAGTCATGACCCACACACCTGATAGACATGACCCACACACCTGATAGACATGACCCACACACCTGATAGACATGACCCACACACCTGATAGACATGACCCACAAACCTGATAGACATGATCCACACACCTGATAGACATGACTCACCCATCTGATAGGCATGACCCACCACCAGATAATGACTCACCCATCTGATAGGCATGACCCACCACCAGATAATGATTACCCACCCAGCTGATAGACATGACCCACACACCTGATAGACATAACCCACACACCTGGTAGAGATGACACACCTACCTGGTAGAGTTGACACACCCACTTTGTAGAGATGACCCACCCACCTGGTAGAGATCCACGAAGTCTGTGTGCAGTCTCTGAAGACTTCTGTCAATACTCTCAGTGATGTGACGGCGGCTCAGCCCTACGTTGTTAATGTTTTCTTGTGTCCCCGCGTTAACTCGGCACTTGGTGGCGATCACAAACTTGTCCCTGGGTTGTCTGGGGATTCACACATAGTCATTATCACACATACACGCACATCGCGCACGCGCGCGCGCAAACACGCACATACACTTGTCCCTTGGTTGTCTGTGGACAGTACAAGATGACCAGACGCGCTATAAATACTGCCAGTTAGGGATTGAAATTATACACACTAGGGATTACTGGCACCCACACCAAACTCGACATCTCTTATTGTGCCAACTGCTTCGGGCTTCGGGATTGTAAAATCATTACCCTAGTGAGAGGAACTGCAACCCACCCCCCCCCCCAACCACCACCACCACCCCCTCCCCTCCCCCTGCAAAAAACTAAATGTCATGGCAGGGCAGACGCGGCCCTAAGCCTTAGGCGGTAACTGGTCTAGGATGGAAGCTTCGACAGACAGACAGTTACTTTGCTGATCCGACAGATTCTGCAGCTTGTCTTGCAACAGATATATTGGTGTCATCTTTCCACTGGAGTAAACTAGATAGGTCGAGTGAGGGATCATGCTGCATGGGCAACACATCACCATCATCTCAATGGTCTCTAAAATTCAGGCCAGACGTTGTGTTATGGATATCAGTTATCAGTTATCAGTTATCAGTTATCGGTTGGGGTATCTTCATTGCACTCCGGACAGGTCCACAGGTACTCAGGTCCCCCACACCCCCCCCCCCTCAGCATATGCATCACCGTTCGGTGGCTAATAGTGCCAGTTCTGTGTTGGTTGACGAGGCACCTCGTATTCCCGATGTACCTCTCGTGTTTGGCCGTGCCAATTCTTACTCCCAAGTCTTTCAGCCTGGACAGCGATGTGGATTTCCCGACGTCAAAGTCCTCTGTTCTCGACATATATTTAAGGACGTTAATAACATCAGCACGATCCATGGGCTGGCCATCTACAGGGAGTGCAGAGCCAGCCAGTTTATCAGCTCGTTCATTTCCCTCGACTACGGCATGTCCCGGATGGAAGATTGTCATCGTCTTGCTCATGTCTAGGTATCTGAGCTCGGGTTCACACAGGCAACAATAACTCCGTTCAATATGATATCGAACATTTATTGTATTTCAATATACAGTGCGTTGGCGCAGTGGGTTAACAATCCCGCGCTGTGTTACATATCACAGATAGTTGACATCATCACACATAGTTATCATACAACATTCTAGCAAACTATCTAGCCTATATCTATATATCTATTGATATCTATTGAGTCCCTCTAAGGCAGGCCCTGTTGTCTCTCTGAAGTCCGTCTGTCCTCTGCCGGTCCACACGTGTCCCAATCCGACACGGGTGGTAACTCTGTCCGAGTTCCTCGTGGACCCCGCAATAGGCGGGCCACATCAGTGTCCACGGGACCATGGACTCAATGACCAGTCCTTCGAGAAGGCTCTAGATTACTCTGTCCCCGGAGTGACTCACTTCTATCCCTTGGGCGGGAGTTGCAGCCCTTTAATTAATATCTATAAATGTGAGGCGGTGACAGGATTCCCCCCTCTCCCCTGATATGATGGTTTGTTATAGGGTAATTAGATCTGTTCTAATTCTGTCACCGAATCACCTAAAGTCGGTGTTTGTAGTTTGGTGGACAGTAACCTGGTAACCTTCATACTGGCATCAAAACTCATGTATTCTCCCATACACCACTTCTCTGATTTGGTGAAGAGATCACTCTCTCTCCTGTGTCCTTAAAAATGCTTATCTGACCGAAGTTACGTGACGTTTAGTAGTTGTTTTTACAACCCGTCCTTCTCATAGTACCCCACTGATACCAAGACAATTAACCTCTGTATTAAAGAGGATTAACAAGACCGAAGTCCTGGCTAATTAAGTACACCTTCAAATCTTGATCTGTGTGTGCATTTCAATACACTTTTACTCTCGTATGTTGTATAATGCTAAATATGTAGTTACGTTGTTATTTTATCCCCTCAGACTACATGTGTCCCTGTTGGCTTGTTAGTGTGTTGACTAATAAGTTGCTGTTTCTAATAAAGTGATTGCATTTTAAATTGATAGTGTTCAGTTTTAAGTTTTGTGTAAAGTGTGTGCTGAATGTGTGGCTTATTTCCAAGCGTCACGAGTTGGGATAACCTCAATCATGAATTACTCCACTGTGTGCAATACATGATCAGGCATTCCAAGTAGTGGTGCTTAGATGTATCCTAACTACTAAACTAAGTATATTAAACTAACTACTAAACATGTATCAACAATTTAGACAAGTCATGCAATTTTACATGAAAGACGCAGACAAATTAAAATAAATACGTTTTGCGTACAATTTGTCCGCTCAGTATATCGTTCTCTCATTTAATTCATTCACGCTGTCATTCACTCATCCTTTCATTCCAAATAGTATTTGGTTAAAATATATAATTAAAGTTGAGGTAAGTGTTATTGCCCTTAGAAAAAATGGAATAGGCGATATTTGCCCTTTAAGAAAATACGTACTTTTTGTACGATGACTCAAAAATGGGTTATAATTTACACAGAGACAATTGTATAGGACGGTCCTTTAGCCTATGAATGGAACCGCCTGAAATATTAACGTAGAATATGTACAAATTACAGGTTAACACATTGTATATACATAATTAATGCAAATATAATACATATTTAATACTAAAGTAATTAATTAATTAAGTAACTAAATCCAACGATGATGTGCGCGTTGTCCTCCTGTTGTTAGCGTGTAGTGCCATGAATGTTAAAGTTAGTATGGCTGTCTCTTGAGTGTTGTAGTCGAAGTAGTTCTGTTTCGGCTGTTTGCAAAGTCTCGTAGCAACAGCAAGTATGGATTGTTCTCAATGTCCCGTATAAAGTGTTCTTACAGTATTCAGAGTCAGTTCACTGGTTGATATCATTGGTTGAAACACAGTTAACGTTTCTTGCTCGGATCGTTCTAGAGCTTGGGCACTTGATAGTATAGCTCTTAAAGTATAGCTCTTAAAGTATAGCTCTTAAAGTTTCATGTTCGTGGGTGTCGTAAGTAACCTATTCACTGAGGTGTTATTACTTCTAAATGGAAGTTACTCTAGCAGGTGTAGAGTTACACTGTTATATGCAACAGACTAAAAGTATCACAGTTTCTAGTATGGCGAATGGTCGATGTGCTAAATGTCATTCTACTGGCGCATTCGTTTGCCGTGATAATAGGTCAGCAATAATGTTGTCCGTGCCTCTGATATGGCGGATTTCGAAGTCGAAATCTTGAAGAAGAAGACACCATCTTTTTAAACGATGGTTTTTCTGTGACCCTTGCTTAAGGACCGACAATGGCGAATTGTCAGTGAGTACAACAAGGTGACTACCTAAGAGGAACTTAGATAATCTCAATACACAAAACAGTAGACTTAAAGCCTCCAATTCCACTGTAGCATACCGGGTCTCTGCCTTCTTTAGTTTACGGCTTACATAGAGAATCGGGTGTCTCACTCCATCCACTTCCTGCATTAAACATCCTCCTATTGCGATAGCACTCGCATCTGTGGTCAAAATAAAGGGTAAATTTATGTTGGGTAATCGTAAGACTGGTGGATTAGAAAAAATACGTTTCAATCTACACATTGCATCGTCTAAGCTGGTACTTTTACAAATTTGTGATGGATGATCTTTAGTTAACATATCAGAAAAGACTGAGGTAAGTTCTGCCCAATTTGGTATAAATTTAGAATAATAGTTAATAAGACCTAGTAAACTTCTAATTTGTTTCTTTGTGGTAGGAACTTCTAGATTAAGAATCTTGGAAACAATTTTATCATCTGTCAACAATTTGCCTTCAGAAATTCTATGACCAAGGAAGTCTATTTGTCTATAGCCTAATTCAACCTTGGAAGGTTTGATAGTAAGTCCAAAAAGAGAGATTTGGTTGAAGACTTGTTTGAGGGTAAGTAAGTGAGAAGTCATATTAGAAGAATGGATGCATATATCATCAATATAGGCTTCAACATCTTTAATTCCGTGTAATAACAATCTAGTTAATCTAACAAATGTGGCCGGCGCGTTCTTGAGACCAAATGGAAGATATAGCCATTCGTACAAACCGAGGGGTGTTGCGAATGCTGTTATATGTCTAGAAGCAGGGTGTAGTGGCACTTGCCAATATCCTTTCGCTAAATCAGTCTTGGAAAATAAGGATGATTGAGCCATATTTAAAATGAGATCTTCACAACTGTTCATTGGCTCTGCATCCGTTGTGGTTCTTGTATTTAATACCCTATAGTCGATGCACAAACGGATTGTCTGGTCCTTCTTTTTCACCAGGACAATCGGTGAAGAATATTGAGACATCGATTTTTGAATTATTCCATTTTTCTCTAAATCTAAAATTTCTTTGTCTAAATTTGCTCTGTAATGGAGAGGAATAGAATATGGTCTACATTTGACCGGTGTCAGATCTGTCAGCACAATTGAATGTGTTATTTTGTCAGTGCGTCCAGGTTTGTTAGAAAAGATAGATTTATACTCGTCAAGGAGAGTCAAAATGTCTTGTCGCTGTTGTTGTGTCAAAGTGTCAGAGATATGTATGTCATTTATACTCCCGTCGTCAGTCATAATTAGGTACTGGGATTTCAGTATTGTCTACGTCTGTCTGATTTATCACAGATGCTACTGTTTGTAAATTGTCCTCAATGTCATTGTCGTCGTCGTCGAGATCAATCGTTGTCAATATGTCGTCAGACTTGGTCGTCGTTGTCGATTATCACATATTGTCGGTAATGTCCATATGTCTTCGTCGTCTTTGTCGTCATAAGAGTGCGTCGTTAACGATGCTTCGTTTGTCAAGGTGTCATTCAGTTGGGAAATTGTCGTTTCGTTTCTGTCACCAGTTAGCTGCGTCTGCTCACTTGTCTCAATGTCCTGTCTAGCATAGTATGGTTTCAACATATTTACATGGAATATTTTCAACTTTCCATTTAAAGAGATTTCGTAATCAACTTCCGAAATTCTTCTAATAATCTTAAATGGTCCCTGCCAAGAGGTTGATAGTAAATCTCTTTTGTCAGGTAGCAGTAGTAAAATATCCTGACCTGGATTTAGTACAATTGTTTTTGCACCTCTGTTGGCGTACTGCCTGTACTTAAAACCTTTCTCCTGTAGTGATGTTCTGGCCAGTATACAGGAACGTATGATTTTGTCTCTGGTGTCAGTGACTAAATCATAGGTAGAAATGGGTAGTTGGATATTTACAGGTTGTGATATGATATCTTTGTAAATAGTGAGAGGTCCTCTTGGGTTCGCTCCATACATCAATTCGAAGGGAGAGAACCCTGTACTTGATTGCGGGACTTCTCTATATGCGAACAGCACCGTTGGGAGGAGTATGTCCCAATCGGCTGGATTTTCAGCTGTCACTTTAGATAGCATATGTTTCAGGTCCCCATTTAGTTTCTCGCAGATACCATTTGCGGCCGGTCGATAGGGACTGGTGAAACATTGCTTGATGCCTAGTAACTTAGTTACCGATTGAGTGGCATTCGATATGAACTGGGTTCCTCTATCAGAAATTATTTTCTCCGGGAAGCCAAAACGGGAGAAAATATTTAATAATATGTCCGTCACATCCTTAGAGGAGATAGATCTTAATGGAAGCATTTCTGGCCATCTCGTACATACATCAATAAGAGTAAAAATATATCTATTCCCTTTACTTGAAATGTGATTCAACGGACCTACTAGGTCAACTGCCACGATTTGGAAAGGCCTCGAGGCAGTTGTCGTTGATTGGACTTCTGCAGTAGGGTTTTTCCCCTTTTTCACCAGTTTCTGACATATATCACAAGATCTACAAAAGGTTTTTATATCTTGGCAAAATTTCGGCCAATAAAACTGGGTCAGGACCCTAGCCCTGGTCTTTTCGTACCCCATATGACCTCCAAAAGGTGAGTCATGGGCTATCTTTAGAACTTTGTCTCGATGTGCTTGTGGTAACACTACTTGCTGTATCGTGGTCTGCTTTGTTGTGTATAATCTAGTTAAGATATTGTTCTGTAGCCTAAATGTCCACGATGCGTTCTTAGTTAATTTTGGTTTAAGTCCTACTAACTTAAAATATGGTGAAAGTGTAGGATCTGCTTTCTGTTCATTTCCAAAATTAGTGTTGGTAGAGTTTGGTGCTATAATTTCTAGTGATTCCTGCAGTTGGTCGGTGTTGGTTTTATGGGTTGTCTGTCGTGTTATTGCATTTGTGTGTTGTGTGTGTTGTTGCACATCTACAGGCTTGGTACTTGGTAGATCGGTAGCATCCTCAATTCGAGGTTTTAATTTGGTCGTATCACTGACAGATTCGACCGCCCCTGCATTGTACACCTCGGTGAATTCTTTCTGAATTACTTCAGTGGTTGTCTCCCTTGGTCTTTTGGCAGATTGAGACAAGCATGAATGGTGTTTCTCTTTAGCATCGCTGTTTGGGTGGTGGATACCGTTTCTATGCTCCCAATCTCTGATTTCCTTTTCAGAGCATGGTTGTATGTTGGGCAGGTTCCCAAGTATAATATCAGCGACCGGATTTTCAAGGACAGCGCACAATACTCGTCCTGATATGAACGGGGTTCGAATTTCGACAAGAGCAAGGGGGTATTTCTCTATAGTGCCTGAGAATGTGCGACAAGTCACATGTTTGTCTGTGTAGTCTTTAGTGTCTATTAATGTTTTCTTAATCCCACAGAGCGTTGCGCCGGAATCCCGAATTAATGTGCACTTTTTGTTATTTACAAACCCTGTTGAAAAAACTAGCTTGCCTGTAGATGACAAGGCAGCGTTGGCTGTTTCATTTGAAATAGGGATAGTGTGGCCACATAGTAATGTTGTGTCAAGTTGGAACTTCGTACAGGTGTTACACTTACTGTCTGTAATGGTGTCAATAATTTGTACAGCATTTCCAAGCTCACTTACATTATCGTTTTGATTGTCACACTCATTCAGTGATTCAATCTCTTCGTCTGATGACGTTTCCACTAGTGCAGCATTGGCCTGTTTCAATAACTTTCGGCCCTCACAGAAGCGACTATAGTGCCCAAAGCTACTGCAAAAAAAAACATTTGACCGCTCTCTGGTAAGCATTGCGCTTAGTCTTCTGCTTCTCCACCATCATTTTGAGGTGGTGAGGATAGTTCGGCGATTTATCGCACATCGCGTATGGGTCGTGATTCAAACTGCAATATTGGCATTTAACTAGTTTACTGACATTTGAGCGTGGTTTAAATTTACTTTCCGTTTGTTTCGAGTATCTGGTGTTCACTACTGCTGCTGCTGTATCGTTTTGACTTACGTTTAGATGAAAAATGTCTCTGTTTGCTGTAAAAAATGCATTCCCCTTGGACTCGATTTCCTGAATACTTTTACAGTCCATTTGTTTTAAAAACTTAGCAAAAGGTGTAGAGATTGTGCTAACTATCTTGTCAATAATAATAAGTTCTTTAAGTTTGTCATGGCTGTTGTTAGGTTTAGCCGAGTTAATCCACTTTGTACATACGTCTTGGACTGTACTGACATAATCTATAAAGGTTTGATTTGGTTGTGGAGATAATTTGGCAAACTGTTGTTGGTAACCTGCAGTATCTAAAGAAAAATGTTGGAGAATGCGTTGCTTTAAATAGTCATAGTCTTTTCGCATTTCCTGTGGCACTGTCTCTATTACTTTTAAAGGTTCCAGAGCTAAGTTTCTCATTAAAATAAATGCCCAATCTGATTTTATGATCTTATGGTAGGACATTAGACACTCAAAATTTTCCAAGTATGCACTGATGGAATCCCCTGAGCAGAATGCCTTCACGAGGCCTTTATACTTGTTATATTTTTGTTCCTCCTCCTTGCTTCTTAGTTTATTCACAGATATTTCTACAGTTGGAATCAATCTCCATCTGCTTTAGTTTTATTTGTGTATCAGCATTCAATTGGGCTAGTTTGGCCGCCGCCTCAAGCTCCATCTTGTTTCTCTTGAGCCTGCAACTTGCATCTTCTTTCTTCTGCCTCATTGCATTCTTTTCTTCTGCCTGCATTTGCCTTTGTTTTTCTTCTCGTTCTATCGCTCTTTCTTCACGGGCAATGTTTTCTGCGTGCGTTTTCTGTGCCCATTCTGACAGTTTCTCTTCTTTATAACCTAATTTTATTCCTTGCTCAATGCATTTATCTAAGGTAGACATTTTGTTTTTTTATTTGTTGGTATTGTTTATGAAGTTAAATCCCTTAGAAAAAATGTTGGGGAGTAGAAAATTTAGTTATCTCCCTTAATTATTAAATGTGTAAATCCAAATGCAAGGTTATGTTGGTTACAAGGTCATGAATATACAAACAAATCAATGCAAAGCAAAATGATACATTGATGGATGGTGAGAAGTACCGCTTAGGGTTGCAATGGGTATGATATGAAACTTAGCTTTTAATCCCAGAACTTGCGGATGTTGTCTTGTACTCTCGCCACTGTTGGATAGTTTACATAGGTTACACACCACACAACTCGCGGAACAATCTGCTCGTAGAGTGAGAAAACATTAGTAACAGTCAAAAAATGTCACAGTCATGTCAAAAATAGTTTATAGTAATCACAATAATGAGAGACACACTGCTGAGGGACTCAGATTAATACTATTTCATTGCTAGATAGCTGCCACTATTTTAAACTTGTAAAGTTATCAATTTGTTGTACAAAATCAATTTGTTATACAGAAATCAATTTGATATAATTAATTTATAGTTTTTACTTGGCAATAAATAGCTGTGTAACATTAGATCTTATGCCAAAACCGGAGAATAAGCCCCCAAAAAGCCTGTCATCGTCTTGCTCATGTCTAGGTATCTGAGCTCGGGTTCACACAGGCAACAATAACTCCGTTCAATATGATATCGAACATTTATTGTATTTCAATATACAGTGCGTTGGCGCAGTGGGTTAACAATCCCGCGCTGTGTTACATATCACAGATAGTTAACATCATCACACATAGTTATCATACAACATTCTAGCAAACTATCTAGCCTATGTCTATATATCTATTGATATCTATTGAGTCCCTCTAAGGCAGGCCCTGTTGTCTCTCTGAAGTCCGTCTGTCCTCTGCCGGTCCACACGTGTCCCAATCCGACACGGGTGGTAACTCTGTCCGAGTTCCTCGTGGACCCCGCAATAGGCGGGCCACATCAGTGTCCACGGGACCATGGACTCAATGACCAGTCCTTCGAGAAGGCTCTAGATTACTCTGTCCCCGGAGTGACTCACTTCTATCCCTTGGGCGGGAGTTGCAGCCCTTTAATTAATATCTATAAATGTGAGGCGGTGACAAAGATGAAGGTGACTTTACGGACAATAGACTTCCTCAGCGACTCAGTCCACTCTCTACGTACAGATCCGGCCTCGACCTTCCGAATCATGCTTATTGAATCACTTAGTACACACACGTTGGTATAATGATGTGAATCTAGCCATGTGAACGCCTGTTATGGATATGTATAACTCCATCCCTGGTCCATGCTATAGGATATAGTTGCTATATATATATATATATAAGGAGCATTCATTTGAAATCTATTCATGCCGCACCGCGCGTAATTGCGTACGTTGAACATTGTCACACGTCGTTCTAGATGATAATATCACGAAGTTCTTACGATGATATGTTCATGATATTGTCGTGTGATGGTCGTTGTCTAGGTAACGATACTCATGGTGTGTCAATGGAGATATCTAACTGTCTTGCAATAGAACTCACCCCAGAAGTGCATATTCACCAGTCATTAAACAAGATTCCGTTGGCGCGGAATCCTTTATTACAGAAATAAGACGGACAGACGGAACATGTTTATACATCCAGAAATAATGTAATCCATAGAATATAATATCCTCCTCACAATTTAACCAGCACTCATCAATGCCTTCTCAAGCTTGCTTCATATCAAATCCACAAGACAAGTAGTCCAGCTACTATCCACGGCTGGATCTCCTACAATACAACCCACACATTGGGTCGGAGCCACTGCTCAACTATGCAACCCACTCTGGGTTTTTGGCCCTCACTCCCTATAGAACCCACTCTGGTTCAGGCCTGTCTTCACAACTAGGAGAACAACACAACACGGAGATCTCTAACTCCGCTTCTCCTTAGAATACCGACCAGTTCGGCATCTACACATTAACTGTCCTGAAGTCCCTTGACTTTACACAAAACTAAACTGTCCTTCCCCCATCCCCTGGGGTCCACACTCACCCTTCCCATTATTTCTCAGGACTGGCTGTTTTCTCATAGCCAGGTCAGTCACTTTACTGTCTCCCACTTTCATCTCCATTCTTTCTCATGCCCGGTCACTCAACTCAATGTCAATGACCCAGGCTTATGTCATCACCCCCCTCTTAAAAGAAAACTTCGTTTTCAAATATTGGGAGACTAAAACCTACTAAACATGTGACCCAGACATAATGCCTGGGTAGCCCTAAGTATGGCTGCACCTTACTCTAGCTACCACCCTAAATAATACATCAAATGCTCATCGTACACTCCCATATTCCACACACATAAATACAAACAACAATCTTTCTATCTTGTGTACCTATGCATGAACTAATACATCACATAATAATAATACATAATAGGAAAGCATTATACTTATGTACCCACAGGTCTCTTACTACTTCACGACCACACAATACTATTTGTGTACCGACCCTATATCAGGTGGTTCTGTTCTTGCATTATATCAGGTGGTTCTGTTCTTGCATTAACCCTCCTCTGATTCCTGTCGATACTGTGTCTACCTTTCGTGTACCCATGACTCATGGTACCTCTACAATTACAACATCTGTTTGCTATCCCTAGCCCTGGGTCAGTAATGTCGCGAACACTCTTTTGACCTGACTCAACTTTCCTATTTGCATATTGCACCGTTACACTTGAGTCTCTGTTTAGTCTGAACTCTTTATTCAATCTTGGCCCATATACCTGGCACCTTGCTTTCTGCTGCATACGCCTTATGCCTATGTGCCCTGCACATGCACTGTCCTGAGCTGTTCTAGTATATTGGTCTCTATGCGCTAAAGGTACTGCTCCTTGCTCACGTGCAGTTCCACTATCTGAAAACCTGCGAGTGAGAACATTGTTCTTCCTCTCGAAGCACCATCTACCTTTCTTTGACTGCCTATGTTCTACTCTCCTACACCCTTGGGAACATTTGTTCAGAGTAGTATCTTGTCTCTGGGAGCCACTAGCACTATATTTGGGATCCATTCTCATCTGCTCAGCTGTACTATCCTTGTCCTGAGTTCCTGTGTCTACTTCAAGTGCCTCTTCTACCTCAGCTATACTCTCTAATTTAGGTTCTCTTGTGGTAACTACCTCATTACTGCTTACACTATATTTTTGGTCCCAGTAAACTACTTCCTCTTCTGTACAATCTTTCACTCCTATAACATTTCCTATGATCAAATCAGCCACTGGTGAGTCCAAGACACACGCTGTCACTCTTCCAGTGATATATGGTGTTTTTACTGTTATTATGGCTAATAGGTAGAACTCCACTGTGCCGTTGAATGTTATGCATCTAATCTTTTTCCCTGTATAATCCGAGGGATCTATTAAACTTCTCCTCACTCCGATAGACGTACATCCGGAATCCCTAATTGTTAACGCTGGCCTATCATTAACAAACCCATGATGCATCTTCAGACTTCCTACTTCATGTACTGCTGATCCTGCTTTAACTGTGTGACCACATATTAGGACTGGCTGACTGTCTTTTTCAAAAAGAGGTTTGCACCCACTACAATCTTCATTGTTCATAGTCTCAATCACTTGTGCTGCATTAGAATGCTCTGTTTCTCTCATCCTACATTGATGGCTGATATGCCCCTTCTTTCCACATTTGAAACAGATGATCTCCTTCCTTGCGTTACTTGTTGGCTCACTGGCTGGCTGCACGTCACACTCCGCTGCCTTGTGTCTCCAGCTCCCACAATTCCAACATCCGGCATAATTTGGACGTCTCTGGAAGTTCCCTCTTCTATATGGGTACAGTCCTACTCTACCAACATTGTTTCCTCGGAAACCATTATCTTGAAGTTCTTGCTGCTCACCTTTCTGTGCTGAATCCACACTTTTCGCCCTTGGTCTGGTTACTGGATTCTGGTCCTGTTTAGTGTACGCTGCACAGACTATTTCCTCACTCATTAGTTTCCCAATATAACTGTTAGGATGTGCCGTCATGTAATTTTGCCCTAACTGAGACATTGTGTCTATGTCCTTTGGCTTACGTTCCTCAAAGAAATCTACTAAGTTAGAATTGCATGCAGATACTACCTTGTCTCTTAACATTAGATCTACTAATTTATTAAAATCTTTCCCTACTTCTGCAAGCTCAATCCATTTGTTAAATGTATTCTTTACAGTGTTAACAAAATCTGTGAAATCTTGATTTGTCTCTGGCACTAACTGTCTAAACTTTGTTCTATATCCATGTTCAGTTAGTTGGAACTATGTCAGCAAACGTTGCCGTAAGATAGTGTAGTTGTTTCTTTCTTCTACAGGTAAATTGAACATGGTTTCTAGAGCCTTACCCGTAAGAAACTCGCCAAGTCGCATCGCATACTCGTTTTCTGGGATGCCTAAAGTTTTCGCACTTGCTTGAAATCTGTCCAAATAAGATTCAAGGTTGTCTCGGTCCGTAAAGTATGGCAGTTTTAATCTCTGTGACGACTGCGAAGGTTTTCTGCTTTCCTCACTTTGACCCTTCGAAGATAGTTCTAGTTTTCTGAGAGCAATTTCAGCTTCCATCTTAATCTTCTCTTTCTCAATTTCCACGGCATTTGTTTGTTTTAACTTTTCAAGTTCTAGTTGTTCCATTTGTAGTTTCACTTGTGTCTCTTTCTCATCCTGTAGACGCTTTGCCTCGCGTTCATTATGCCTCTCCTCTCTTTCCGTCTGTTTTGTTCTTTTGCTTCGGCATTCTCCTGTAACTCTTTACCCTTCAGGCCTATTTTTTCACCTGCTTCAATATAGTCCATTAAAGTAGGCATCTTTTACTTGTGGACACGTTGCTGTCTGTCAGCCAACTATAAATGTAAAGACTCTGCTACTAGTCTTTGTGTGCCTTCAATAAGTACACTACCACTTCCTGTGTACGTAAATTCGTAGTGCTAATAATGTCACTCTTTACTCACCCAGTCACTCTATAAGCACTAGGTAGTGAGGGAAAATATCCTCCCTCGCATATCTATAACAACTAGTTGTATAACATTTCTGGAAATATTGTTAAAGATACATATATATACATATACACACAAATGGATGATAACACTAAGTGTTTTCTATAAAAACGTTAGACTCACAAGCCAAGTACACGGAGACGGTGATCACGACGAAATAAACTATAGTAACAACCACAAGCTTGTGTAGGGACATCCACAGTGCGCGTAATATATAAACTGACACAGACCACTAGACAGCAGAAATTGCGAAAGATCACAATAATAACATATATCCAACCACAACAAATATCATATGTAAATATAACGAAAAGAAGAAAGAGAAAAAAAAAAACATATAGCATCAATTTATACACAGATCTGACGTTAAACACAAACTGGCACGTTATATAATTCAGGACCGTCCATGCAGAACCAAATAAACCGACCTTTCGATTTTCTTCCCAAAATTATATATGGTGCACTTCAGAAATTAACTTTTCGCCCTGTCTCCCGGCCTTCGAGAAACAACACAAAAATCCCCTACACTTGACAAACACTGGACCACATACAAATAATTGCGTAACAACCGACAACAATAAATATCACGATGGGAGCAAACAAAATGTCCAAATGGCTGGCCGACAATAATGTTCTTCTTAACCAGTTCAAACGTTTTTCGTTCCGTTGTTAATTGTTTTAATAGTTTCCCACAATCGGCTGGAAATGTCTACGACAGTAGATTTCAAAATGACTGATTGATTTGTTGAGTGGTTACTGAATTCGCGTGGTGAGCATACGTTCCAACTGTCGCAAAAATTGAAGATGATGATTGATTATCCATAATGTTCTGTCTCGACCCAGTCCGTCACGTTATTGTTTTGAAAAGATTACGACGTTAGCTTCCCACAATGAATTAGTGTTCTGATGCGTTTTGGGGAGACGAAAATACCTTTAAAGTCAATGAATGTTTAACTGTGTCGTCGCTGTTGCTTTGAAGTGATGGTATGGCTTCACTGTTGCCGAAAAGGTTAAACCAACGAATGGCAGTAAAATTATCCAGCGCTTTAAATCCGTTTTGCAACCAAAGACGTTAAAACTGTTTGCTCATAACAGAATAATGATAACAACGGGCTTGAACAAAGACGAAACATCAAGTCTGGCTTTCTTTCAAAACAACTTGTTTAACCAGATCTCCTGTGGAAAATTTTTAGTAAATGGCCACTGTCCCTGACCTTGACCTTCGCAGTCAACCTCAAGTCAGTACCTCAGTCTTCTTTGCCACAATAATCCACACTGACTGTCTGTAAAATGACCGGACACTAGGCCATGGAAATTTCCTCAGTAACTGCTTACTGTTACCCAGCCTTGCCTCCTAAGGTCAACCTTCTCAGCCCCACCCAGCTGCTCTTTTTCACTTCGTGGAAAGGTCGCACTTAATCTGTCTGTAAACTGCCCGGAACTTTTCCGCCATACACAAACACTTTCCACTTCTGCCCCCGCACCTGTGGTAGGGGTTAATGTAACTCTCCCCCGTACTTGGACGCTGGTGTCTCCACCCGTCCTATTAACTGCGTCGAAAAATCTTGACCAGTCAACTTGCGACAACACAGTGCGTTCCCTCGCACACACACACAAAATTCTCACCACGCACAGGATGTTGTGACGAAATTGTTCGCTGTCTTCAATCTTTGGTTCAATCCTGTCAATCACACACACACTAGGACTGACCGCACTTGTTGCAAACACCGTTTTGTCCCCGCGACATTTCCTCTGTGCTGTCCGTGACCAAACACCCCTGCTACTGCAATCGACTCTCCCGGTCGATTTGTGCTGCGTTAATTCTCCTGGCGCCCTGCCTCGTCTGTTTACGTGTGCTGACCGTCGTTAATTTACCTGTAGTGAACCTGACGTGAACTGACTGCTCGCCTGTGACCTCCGCCGCGCATTTTCCCCGCGCGCTGACAGTTTTTCTTCGATGTGGCGTCTTACACACACAAAAGAGTTGCTGTTAATCTCTTGACACAGTACTGTCTACATTGATGGAACATAGTCACCCGATAATAACTCCTCTCTCAGCGAAGAGCCCACAAATATCCCAGAATGACACCAATGTCTATATTGTTCTTGACCGTACGTAGCCTTCCAAATAATCAATATATCCCCGTCGTCCTTGACCGGAGGAGATCCCAGAATGTCACACGTCGTTCTAGATGATAATATCACGAAGTTCATTACGATGATATGTTCATGATATTGTCGTGTGATGGTCGTTGTCTAGGTAACGATACTCATGGTTTGTCAATGGAGATATCTAACTGTCTTGCAATAGAACTCACCCCAGAAGTGCATATTCACCAGTCATTAAACAAGATTCCGTTGGCGCACATAATCCTTTATTACAGAAATAAGACAGACGGAACATGTTTATACATCCAGAAATATTGTAATCCATAGAATATAATATCCTCCTCACAATTTAACCAGCACTCATCAATGCCTTCTCAAGCTTGCTTCATATCAAATCCACAAGACAAGTAGTCCAGCTACTATCCACGGCTGGATCTCCTACAATACAACCCACACATTGGGTCGGAGCCACTGCTCA
Organism: Cepaea nemoralis; assembly: GCA_014155875.1. NCBI lineage: Eukaryota > Metazoa > Mollusca > Gastropoda > Stylommatophora > Helicidae > Cepaea > Cepaea nemoralis. The sequence continues at coordinate 164,313 of JACEFZ010000559.1, read as the reverse complement.
ACTATGCAACCCACTCTGGGTTTTTGGCCTGCACTCCCTATAGAACCCACTCTGGTTCAGGCCTGTCTTCACAACTAGGAGAACAACACAACCCGGAGATCTCTAACTCCGCTTCTCCTTAGAATACCGACCAGTTCGGCATCTACACATTAACTGTCCTGAAGTCCCTTAACTTTACACAAAACTAAACTGTCCTTCCCCCATCCCCTGGGATCCACACTCACCCTTCCCATTATTTCTCAGGATATGTAAAATCTGATCTTTTCTGTTACAATTTTTCCATCTTTTGTATTTAGGCAGCCTGCGGATGTACGTGTTCTTTTATTAGTAAACTCTTGCATACTTTTGTGCATTAATTTGATATTTTTACTGTTGTGTTGTTTTTCAATTTCTATGCAATTTTTCTCAAGCTCTGCTTCTTTCGCCTCCTTACATAACGTTATGACTTTTCTGTGAATTTCTTCATATTTAGCAGAATTATTTTTGTTATGTCTTCTTGTTTCCATTAGTTGTAAAATTTCTTCAGTCATTCATTTCTTACGACCCATTTTCATTAATTTTGGAATAATTGTTTGTGAAGCCAAACTGATTGAATTCTTCAACAGCTCCCATTGATCATTCACTTCTTGAGATAAGATCTCTAGATCACACAGTATATCAAATATGTTCTTTACTTCTATGTCAAAATTGTCTTGTATTACCTTGTCCATTTTTCAATTGTACGTAGATCATATTTAGTGTTTCCTGGTGAATACTTGACTTTCTTTAACTTTACCGTCAATGTTCCTGTAATCAGTCTGTGATCACGGTAACAGTCAGTATTGGGAACTGTTTTTGCGATTGTTAACGCATTTCTAAACCTTCTGCTAAACAGGTGTATTCAATCTGGTTTCTAATTCTGCTATCAGGACTCCTCCACGTCCATAATCTTCTAGGATGTTGTTTAAACCAGGTGTTTCCTAAAATCTTTTCCTGCTCTTTAGCCCATTCTACAAGACTGCATCCTCTTTCGTGTCTATCTTGCAAACCATTTTACCTACTGTGCATCCATGGCCTTGATTTCCCACTTTTAGATAGAAGTAACCCATTATTATGTTTATTTCTGAATTGTTACATTTCTTCGAAGCAGACTTCATGTCATTATAAAATTCCCTATACTATCTTCACTGAATTCTCCTGTTGGGGCATATATTTGAATGACGTTTATGCTAAAAGTTTTTAGATGTGGCAGTTTTGACTTCGGAACCAACAACAATATATACTGGCCTACTACAGGGATCACCATTATCTCCGGTGCTGTTCAACGCCTACACTGTCAGGATCACAAGCGAGCAGATCACTGGACCGTGGAGGACATTGTCATATGCTGACGATGTTTTAGTGTATCGTCAGGGTAAGGATAAAGATCAGGTTGCTGCGGAATTACAAACCGAACTCAATCGCATAATTACTTGGTGTGTTGAAGCTGGGGCAATGGTCAACCCAACAAAGGCAACAGTGACTTGGTTCTCTTTGAATAACCATAGTGTCAACTACCCCAACACCAACTATAAGTCAGGGTTCAGAGACGGCGGAAAGAACGCAGGCAATGAATTACCTGGGAATACGATTTGATCGAAGCCTAGCTTATACTGAGCACAAAGACCAGCAGGCCAAGCTGGGTTTGTCTGCTATGCGGGTGATGGCGGCGGCAAACTTTGAGCTTCTTTACGAGGGTCTGGTTCTTTATGTTTTGGAGTATGCGATGGCGATCCCGACTCTCAGCCATAAGCAGATAGAAAGGATGGAAAGGACACAGAACGAAGCTATGTGCATTATTCTTGGATGGAAAATAGATACGGCATGCATGGCGATGCGCTACCTTCTTGATTTTCCAACCATGAGGGACAGACTACAAATTTACCAAGCACGTGCCTATCTCGGAGTCAACGCAAACAGACAACATCCACTTCACAGCGAGATTAAGAAGGTAAAGTGCAGCAGGTTAAAAAGAGGAAAGTCGTGGATGGGTCAAGCCAAAGACATTCTTCAGCAGGTGGTTCACTTGGGGACTTAGAATCTGGCAAGGAGTGGGTACAATTGCCAACACATTTCTGTATATCCTTTTCAGTGTGCATGCAACTAGACAGGAAATGCAGACAAGAAAATCTATCTGCTGTAGAGGCGGAAGTACAGGCTCTGAACTTAAAGAATTCTTTAGAGGATGATTGTCAACGTGTTGGATCTCTAGGGGATCTGAACTCGGGCTCAAACAGGCAACAATAACTCCGTCAAATATAATCTAGCAACATTTATTGAACTTAGGTATACAGTGCGTTGGCGCAGTGGGTTTAGCAAGCCCGCACTGATGAGTTGCATATCACATAGGTTTAACATCACACATGATTATAACAAACATTCTAAGCAAACTATCTAGCATATGTCTATGACCCTAAATACACATGGGTCTGAACTATTAAGTCCCTCTCAGGCAGGCCCTGTTGCCTCTACGATGTCCCGTCTGTCTCTGCCGGTTCACACGTGTCGCAATCCGACACGGGTGGTAACTCTGTCCGAGTTCCTCGTGGACCTCGCAATAGGCGGGCCACATCAGTGTCCACGGGACAGTGGACTCACTGACCAGTCCTTCGAGAAGGCTCTGGATTACTCTGGCCTTCGAGTGTCTTACTTCTTTCCCTTGGGCGGGAGTTGTAGCCCTTCGCCAGTGTATATTAACTTATGTTGGTTTACCGTATAATGTGAGGCTGTGACAGGATTCCCCCTCTCCCCCCTGATTTGATGGGTTGTTATAAGGTAATTAGTTCTGTACTAATTCTGTCACAGAATCACATAAAGTCGGTGTTTGTAGTTTGGTGGACAGTAACTTGGTAACCCACATATTGGCATCAACACTCATGTATTCTCCCATACACCACTTCTCTGATTTGCTGAAGAGGTCTCTCTCTCCTGTGTCCTTAAAAATGCTTATCTGACCGAAGTTACGTGACGTTTCCTAGTTGTTTCTACAACCCGTCCTTCTCAAAGTATCCCACTGATACCAAGATAATTAACCTCTGTGTTAGAGAGGATTAACAAGACAAAAGTCTTGGCTAATTAAGTACACCTGCAAATCTTGTTCTGTGTGTGCATTTCAATACACTTTTACTCTCGTATGTTGTATAATGCTGAATATGTAGTTACGCTGTTATTTTATCCCATCTGACTACATGTGTCCCTGTTGGCTTGTTAGTGTGTTGACTAATAAGTTGCTGCTTCTAATAAAGTGACTGTATTTTAATTGATAGTGTTCAGTTTTGAGTTTTGTGTAAAGTGTGTGCTGCATGTGTGGCTTATCTCCAAGCGTCACGAGTTGGGATATCCTTACTCATGAATTACCCCAATGTGTGTAATGCATGATCAGGCATTCCAAGCAGTGGTGCTTAGATGTAGTATCCTAAATACTAAACATGCATTAACAATTTAGACAAGTAATACAATTTACATGAAAGACGCAGACAAATTAAAATAAATACGTTTTGCGTACAATTTGTCCGCTCAGTATATCGCTCTCTCATTTAATTCATTCACCCTGTCATTCACACATCTTTCATTCAAAATAGTATTTGGTTAAAATATATAAGTAAAGTTGAGGTAAGTGTTATTGCCCTTAGAAAAAATGGAATAGGCGATATGTTCCCTTTAAGATAATACGTACTTTTTGTACGATGACTCAAAAATGGTTTATAATTTACATAGAGAAAATTGCATAGGAAGAATATTTCGCCTATGAGTGGAAATACCTGTAATATTATGGTAGAAAATGTACAAATTACAGGTTGACATATTTTATATACATAATTCAATACAAATATAATACATATTCAATACTAAATTAATTAATTAACTAAGTAACTAAATCCAACGATGATGTGCGCGTTGTCCTCCTGTTGTCAGCGTGTCGTGCCATGAATGTTAACAGTTAGTATGGCTGTCTCTTGAGTGTTGTAATCGACGTAGTTCTCTTTTGGCTGTTTGCAAAGTCTCTTAGCAACAGCAAGTATGGAATGTTCTCAATGTCGAGTATGAAGTGTTCTTAATGCTTTCATGATCAATGTCAGTTCACTGGTTGAATTCATTTCACACATAATGTCTCTCGCTCGGATTGTTCCTAGAGCTTTGGTAATTGGTAGTATAGTTCTCAAAGTTTCATGTTTGGGTGTTATACGTAACCTATTCACTGGGGTGTTATTACTTTTAAATGAAAGTTCTCTAGCAGGTGTAGAGTTACACTGTTTTATGCCACAGAATAAAATATCACAGTTTCTGGTATGGCGAATGGTTAATGTGCCTAATGTTATTCTGATGGCGCATTCGTTTGCCGCGATAAAATATCAGCTATAATGTTATCGGTGCCTCTGATATGGCGGATTTCGAAGTCGAAATCTTGGAGAAGAAGACACCATCTTTGTAAACGATGGTTTTTCGGAACACCTTGCTTAAGCACCAACAATGGCGAGTTATCGGTGAGCACAACAAAATGGGAACCTAAGAGGAACTTAGATAATCTGAGCATACAAAATAATAGACTTAATGCCTCCAATTCCACAGTAGAGTAATGGATCTCTGCCTTCTTCAGCTTACGGCTTACGTAGAGAATTGGGTGTCTCACTCCTTGCAGTTCTTGCATTAAACATCCGCCAATTGCGATAGCACTCGAATCTGTGGTCAAAATAAAGGGTAAATCTATGTTTGGTAATCGTAATACTGGTGGATTAGAAAAAATGCATTTCAATCTGCATATTGCATCCTCTAAGCGGGTACTTTTACAAAATTTTTCTGGATGATCTTTTGTCAACATATTAGAAAAAACTGATGTAAGTTCTGCCCAGTTTGGTATAAACTTAGCATAATAGTTTATAAGACCTAATAAACTTCTAACTTGTTTCTTTGTAGTTGGAACTTCTAGATTGAGAATTTTCGAAACAATTTTATCATCTGTCAACAGTTTGCCTTCAGAAATTCTATGACCAAGGAAGTCTATTTGTTTATAGCCTATTTCAACCTTGGAAGGTTTGATAGTAAGTCCAAAAAGAAAGATTTGGTTAAAGACTTGTTGGAGTGTAAGTAAGTGAGAAGTCATGTTAGAAGAATGAATGCATATATCATCAATATAAGATTGCACGTCCTTAATGCCGTGCAATAACAATCTAGTTAACCTAACAAATGTGGCGGGAGCGTTCTTGAGACCAAATGGAAGGTATCTCCATTCGTACAAACCAAGAGGTGTAGCGAATGCTGTTATATGTCTAGAAGAAGGGTGTAGTGGTACTTGCCAATAACCTTTCGCTAAATCAACCTTCGAAAATAAGGATGATTGAGACATATTCAAAATGAGGTCTTCACAGCTGTTCATTGGCTCCGCATCTGTTGTGGTTATCGTATTTAACCTTCTATAGTCTATGCACAAACGGATTGTTTGGTCCTTCTTTTTCACCAGGACAATCGGTGAAGAATATTGGGACATAGATTTCAGAATTATTCTATTTTTCTCTAAATCCAAAATTTCTTTGTCTAAATTTGCTCTATAATGCAGAGGAATAGAATATGGTCTACATTTGACCGGTGTCAGATCTGTCAACACAATTGAATGTGTTATTTTGTCAGTCCGTCCAGGTTTGTTAGAGAAGATAGATTTATAATCGTTAAGGAGAGACAAAATGTCTTGTCGCTGCTGTTGTGTCAAAGTGTCAGAGATGTGTATGTCCTTTATACTACCGTCGTCATTCATAATTGGTACTGGAATTTCAGTATTGTCTACGTCTGTTTGATTTATTACAGATGCTACTGTTTGTAAATTGTCTTCAATGTCATTGTCGTCGTCGTCGAGATTAATCGTTGTCAATATGTCGTCACATTGGTCGTCGTTGTCATTATCCCATATTGTCGGTAATGTAAATATGTCTTCTTCGTCTTTGTTGTCGTAAGAGTGCGTCGTTAACGATGCTTCGTTTGTCGAGGTGTCATTCAGTTGGGTAATTGTCGTTTCGTTTCTGTCATCAGTTGGCTGCGTCTGCTTACTCGTGTCACTGTCCTCTCTAGCATAGTATGGTTTTAACATATTTACATGGAATATTTTCAACTTTCCATTCAAAGAAATTTCGTAATCAACTTCCGAAATTCTTCTCACAATTTTAAATGGTCCCTGCCAAGAGGTTGATAGTAAATCTCTCTTGTCAGGTAGCAATAGTAAAATATCCTGATCTGGTTTTAATACAATTGTTTTTGCACCTTTGTTGGCATACTGCCTGTACCTAAAACCTTTCTCCTGTAATGATGTTCTGGCCAGTATACAAGATCGTATGATTTTGTCTCTGGTGTCAGTGACTAAATCATAGGTGGAAATTGGTAGTTGGATATTTACAGGTTGTGATATGATATCTTTGTAAATCGTGAGAGGTCCTCTTGGGTTCGCTCCATATATCAATTCGAAAGGAGAGAACCCTGTGCTTGATTGTGGGACTTCTCTATATGCGAACAGCACCGTTGGGAGAAGTATATCCCAATCGGCTGGATTTTCAGCTGTCACTTTGGATAGCATATGTTTCAGGTCCCCATTTAGTTTCTCGCAGATACCATTCGCGGCCGGTCGATAGGGACTGGTGAAACATTGCTTTATGCCTAGTAACTTAGTTACCGATTGAGTGGCATTCGATATGAACTGGGTTCCCCTATCTGAAATTATTTTCTCCGGGAAGCCAAAACGGGAGAATATATTTAACAATACGTCCGTCACATCCTTAGAGGAGATAGATTTTAATGGAATCATTTCTGGCCATCTCGTACATAGATCAATAAGAGTAAAAATATATCTATTCCCTTTGCTTGAGATGTGGTTTAACGGGCCTACTAGATCAACTGCCACGATTTGAAATGGCCTTGAGGCAGTTGTGGTTGACTGAATTTCTGCTGTAGGGTTTTTTCCCTTTTTAACCAGTTTCTGACATATATCACATGATCTACAATAGGTTTTTATGTCTTGGCAAAATTTTGGCCAATAAAATTGGGTCAGGACCCTGGCTCTAGTCTTTTCGTAACCCATATGACCTCCGAAAGGTGAATCATGGGCTATCTTTAGTACTTTCTCACGATGTGATTGAGGTAGAACTACTTGCTGTATCGTGGTCTGATCTCTGGTGTATAATCTAGTCAGAATATTGTTCTTTAATCTAAATGTCCACGACGCATTTTTAGTTAATTTTGGTTTAAGTCCTACTAATCTAAAATATTGTGAAAGTGTAGGATCTGCTTTCTGTTCTTCTCCAAAATTAGTGATGGTAGTGTTTGGTGATACAATTTCTAGTGACTCCTGCAGTTGGTTGGTGTGGGTTTTGTGAGTTGTCTGTCGTGTTATTGCATTCGTGTATTGTGTGTGTTGTTGCACATCTACAGGCTTGGTAATTTGTGGATTGCTGGCATCCTCAGTTCGAGGTTTTAAGTTGGTCGTATCACTGACAGATTCAACTGCCCCTGCATTATGCACCTCGGTGAATTCTTTTTGAACTACTTCATTGGTTGTCTCCCTTGTGCTTTTGGCAGTTTGAGACAAGCACGAGTGGTGTTTCTCTTTAGAATCGCTGTTTGGGTTCTGGATACCGTTTTTCTGCTCCCAATCTCTGATTTCCTTTTCAGAGCAAGATCGTATGTTGGGCAGATTCCCAAGTATAATTTCAGCGACAGGATTTTCGAGTACTGCGCACAATACTCGTCCTGATATGAAAGGTGTGCGAATTTCGACAAGAGCAAGGGGGTATTTTTTCGATGGTGCCTGCGAATGTGCGACAAGTTACGTGTTTGTGTGTGTAGTCTTTGTCGTTGACTAATGTTTTCTTAATTCCACATAGCGTTGCGCCGGAATCGCGGATTAATGTGCACTTTTTGTTATTTACAAACCCTGTTGAGAAATTTAGCTTGCCTGTAGATGATAAGGCAGCGTTGGCCATTTCATTAGAAATAGGGATCGTGTGGCCACATAACAATGTTGTGTCAAGTTGGAATTTCCTACACGTGTTACATTTGTTGTCTGTAATGGTGTCAATGATTTGCACTGCATTCCCTAGCTCACTCAAACTTTCATTCTGATTGTCACACTCATTCAGTTGTTCAATATCTTCATCTGAGGAAGTTTCAACTAGTGCAGCATTAGCCTGCTTCATTATCTTACGCCCTTCACAAAAGCGTGAATAGTGCCCAAAGCTGGAGCAAAAATAGCATTTGACCGCTCTCTGATAAGCATTTCTCTTGTTCTTTTGCTTCTCCACTATCATTTGGAGATGATGTGGATAATTAGGTGATTTGTCACACATCGCGTACTCTTCGTGTGTCAGATGACAATATTGACACTTAACTGGCTTCCTGACATTCGAGCGTGGTTTGAACTTGTTTTCAGTTGGTTTCGAGTATCTAGTGTTTACAACTGCTGCTGTTTCGTTTTGACTTAGGTTTAATTGGAAAATATCTCGGTTCGCTGTGAAAAATGCGTTCCCCTTTGTCTCTACATTCTTGGATACTCTTACAGTCCATTTGTTTCAAAAACTTAGCAAAAGTTGTTGGGATTGTACTAACTATTTTGTCAATAATAATGAGTTCTTTTAGTTTGTCATGGTTGTTGTTAGTTTTAGCTGAGTTAATCCACTTTGTGCAAACATCCTGAACTGTAGACACGTAGTCAATGAAGGTTTGGTTAGGTTGTGGGGATAATTTTGCGAACTGTTGTTGGTAACCTGCTGTATCTAATGAGAAATGTTGGAGAATGCGTTGCTTTAAATAATCATAATCTTTCCTCATCTCCTGTGGAACTGTCTCTATTACTTTTAAGGGTTCCAGAGCTAAGTTTCTCATTAAAATAAATGACCAATCTGATTTTTCGACCTTATGGTAGGACATTAGACACTCAAAATTTTCCAGGTATGCACTGATAGAATCTCCTGAGCAAAATGCTTTAACGAGGCCTTTATACTTGTTATATCTTTGTTCCTCCTCCTTGCTTCTCAGTTTATTTACAGATATTTCTACGTTGGAATCAATCTCCATTTGCTTTAGTCTTATTTGTGTATCGGCATTCAATTGGGCTAGTTTGGCCGCCGCCTCAAGCTCCATTTGTTTCTCTTGAGCCTGCAATTGCATTTTCTTTTCTTCTGCCTGCAATTGCATTTTCTTTTCTTCTGCCTGCACTTGCATTTTCTTTTCTTCTGCCTGCACTTGCATTTTCTTTTCTTCTGCCTGCATTGCATTTTCTTTTCTTCTGCCTGCACTTGCCTCTGTTTTTCTTCCCGTTCTATCGCTCTTTCTTCACGGGCAATGTTCTCTGCGTGTGTCTTCTGTGCCCATTCTGACAGTTTTTCTTCTTTATAACCTAATTTCATACCTAACTCAATACATTTTTCTAACGTAGACATCTTGTCTTTTACTTGTTGGTAATTTTACTGAAGTTAAATCCCTTAGACAAATGTTGGGGAGTAGAAAAGTTAGTTATCTCCCTTAATGTTTACATGAGCAAATACAAATGCAAAGTTTTGTTGGTTACAAGGTTATGAATATACATACAAATCAATGCAAAACAATAATGTTACATGGATGGAGGATGGTAAGTACCGCTTAGGGTTGCAATGGGCATGATATGAAACTTATCTTATATTCCCTGAACTTGCGAATGTAGTCTCGTTCTCTCGCCACTGTTGGAAGATAGGTTACATACACCACAATTCGCGGAACAATCTGCTTGTAGAATCGAAAAAAAATTAGTAACAGTCAAATGTCACAGTCATGTCAAATTTTATAGTATTAACATCATTGGGAGTTTATCTGCAGAGGGACTAATACTAGTTCACTTCTAGATAGCTGCAAAGTTATTAGAACATGTTCAGTAATAAATTTGATATCATTTACTTAATTTTTTTACTTGGCAATCAATAGCCGTCTGAACGTAAAGCTTGTGCCAAAACCGGAGCTTGGCCCCCAAAAAGCCTGTCAACGTGTTGGATCTCTAGGGGATCTGAACTCGGGCTCAAACAGGCAACAATAACTCCGTTAAATATAATATAGCAACATTTATTGAACTTAGGTATACAGTGCGTTGGCGCAGTGGGTTTAACAAGCCCGCACTGATGAGTTGCATATCACATAGGTTTAACATCACACATGATTATAACAAACATTCTAAGCAAACTATCTAGCATATGTCTATGACCCTAAATACACATGGGTCTGAACTATTAAGTCCCTCTCAGGCAGGCCCTGTTGCCTCTACGATGTCCCGTCTGTCTCTGCCGGTTCACACGTGTCGCAATCCGACACGGGTGGTAACTCTGTCCGAGTTCCTCGTGGACCTCGCAATAGGCGGGCCACATCAGTGTCCACGGGACAGTGGACTCACTGACCAGTCCTTCGAGAAGGCTCTGGATTACTCTGGCCTTCGAGTGTCTTACTTCTTTCCCTTGGGCGGGAGTTGTAGCCCTTCGCCAGTGTATATTAACTTATGTTGGTTTACCGTATAATGTGAGGCTGTGACAATGATGCTGTCATTTACATGGATGGGTCGGTCGTCCGAGGAGTGAGAAGTTAATTGGCCTCTACGGCTCAGGTGGGAGGGAAAATTGTGAAAGAAGAGTCCGGCGATGTTGCATTGACCACAAGCAGCCTGACTATGGAAGTCATAGCAGTAAGTGAAGCAATATCATGGCTCGAGACACAGACATTCAGTCGGGCATGTGTCCTTAGTGAGTCAATGAGTATGCTAAGTAGGATGGAGATGGGGTGGGTCCGAAGAGAGTGGTTGCTGTCTCTGGAGCGGCCTCGGCTGTCAAAGATTAGTTTCATGTTCTTGCCAGGGCATGCGGGTGTACAAGGGAATGAGCGGGCTGACAAGCTCACAGGTAAGGCTACTGTGGAAAGCGGACAAGCCATGGACCAGCAGATATTCTAAATGCTCTACGAGAAGTAAGTCGTTTACAAGAACCAAGTGACGACTGGGAATCTACAACCATGGTCAGGCTGCGAGAACAGCAAGTTAAAAGAGGTGTTGCCAAACAAGAACACTACACAGGAAGCCAAAGAAAAGTAATAAACCAACACAGAACTGGCGTCGTTAGCCGTTACACGTTGCGGGATTTGCTGAGGAGGGGATCCGAGCACTTATGGACTGAATCGTTCGATGTGCAATGAGGATGATCTGTCGACTAACTAACTAACTAACTAACTAACTAACTAACTAACTAACTAACTAACTAACTAACTAACTAATGTTAAAAGGTCTGCCTATTAATTTTATCAACCCTGTCTGACACAGCCAAATATCCTTGAACAGATTTTGATGTTTCCCGATCCAAGATAATTGCTACACCTCTTTGCAATAGAACAAATAATTTTACAATAATCTCCTGTCATAATCCGCACCCCTTTCCATCTCATCTCACACATTCCTAATATATTAATCTTCTCTCTCTCCATTTCTTGTTTGATGTAATCAAATTATCCGTCGTCGCTTAACGTTCTAACATTCCATGTTGCTAAATTCAATGTCCCTGTCCTTTTCTTGTGATGATCTGTAATAAGGCGAATCAGATAAACTAGGGAACTTTATATATATATATATATATATATATATATATATATATATATATATATATATATATATATATATATATATATATATATATATATATATGTCCACATATGTCTATTCAAATTGCTCTCTATCATGAGCCAAATGTCCCGTTATATCAAAGAAATAACATATGGTATACCAATAGAAGGGACAATTCCATATCTATCAAACAAACACAGACCACATAGACAGACAAAGACTGACCACTTCTGACAGACAAACACTGACCACATATACAGACAATAACTGACCACATTTAACGGCCCACATCTGTCAAACTAAGGCTGACTACCTGTGACCGAGACTTACGTTTCCAGCCATTTCCCCACAATGGTCTCAGACTTGCCCATGCCGTAGACATCAGCGGTGTCCAGGAAGTTGCCTCCCCACTCAGCGTAACGGTTGAGGATCTGGTGAGATTGGTTCTCGTCGCTCTGGCCTGGCAGTCCCCACTGTCCAACAGACAAACAAAATACGTAGGTGTGCGGATCTAAAAACATGCGCAGGCAAGCATAAATAATGAACTTCCAATTCATCATCATCATCATCATCATCATCATCATCATCATCATCTGTCCTGTAAAGAACCTTGTCCCCATTGTCTTTCAAAATTGCCAGATACAACGGAGCGTTACCAAAGTTGATAATGAACTGCGCTGGCGACGTCAGCTAAAGTGAGGGACGGATCGGCCACCTATGTCTCCGTGCACTTCGGCCAACAACACATGGTTGCCCTCTCACATCACAGGCCCATCCCGGAACACTGCTTCGGGACACACAACCAGCCCCACGTCCCGACTCTGTTGATGTCACGTATCAATCATCTATCATATGTTGCATCCATCTCCGTTGTGGTCTTCGTCTTGTCCACTTCCCCGGTACACCTCCCTCCATGGTGTGGTCTTCCTCTTGTTCACTTACCCGGTACACAGCCGAACATGTTGATCTGTTGCAGACATTCATGAAATTGTAATACTCCTCTGTATCACTTACGTAGACTGTAAATTTTAAAATTTACCACCATCTTCCCCCACCCCCCACCCACCCACCCCAGCCCACACCCCTCACCATAACAGGTCGACCCAACCTAAAACGTGTTCACGGATATTTGGGAGATAATAAAAGGCGTTCCACATGACCCACCGAATACTTATACAGATGTGGGTCTAGCACCATGAGCCGGCAAACCAGCAGCAGTGAGGAAGTGATCATCTGCACAGAGGGACACAATCTCCTGGAGAACACCGCACAAGCACATGACATCACAAATAATCCGGGTAACGAAAGCCGGTTGAACGAAGTCCAAATGTTTGTTTTTAATTTTACATTTGAACTGAACGTAATTGAACCATGTGCCACTACCTACTTTATGTAGCAATTATATTAACAGGACTTACCGATGTCATTAATCCCTTCTATTGTTCAGTTGGACTAACATGTTGAATTCCTTGATTTACATTACAAGTACCTCAGAAATCGGAGTGGGTTTGCCAGATGGCGAGGGACACTAGTAATGGTGAAAGCTAATGCACATGCAAACATCAATCTACTGCACTCCCCAGTGGCAACTACTTGTACTAGTTACACGTGTATGGACTACGCTCGAGTTTAAAGCGAGCGAACACCGCCCCCCCCCCCTCCCCCGAGCCGTTGTTTCACAGGGTTGTAATTACACTCAATATTTCTAGGTTAACAAAACGCCCAGGTCGCGGAGTACTGAAGCTGTCACAGATGCGCTATGTTGTGACAAGTGTTAACTTAATGACCTGACAGACAACTTACAGCGGATTCTCCAAACGTCATACATCCCAGGCAGAGGTTGGCCACCTTCAGCCCTGACCTGCCCAGGAATTGGTAGGTCACCTTGTTCTCATCGGGTATGGGTGTTGACATGGTGGTAGAATTTCTGTTGGTTGCCGTCAGCGGTCAAATATCTGGAATAGGCAACGGCTTTTATTCAGTAGGCGAAGAAAGAGATGGCGGGCGGGGTAGTAGTGGACGTTGTTGTAACAATTGAGATAGTTGCAGTTGGAGTAATTTGTTAGCTTTATTATTAGAAGTATATATTTAGGATAGCGGTCAGCACGGCCGCGGATTGTCCTTCAACTTCCGATAAGCTGACTTCCGGGTTCACTCCTGACAACGGCTCAGCTGGATTTCAACGGTGAATTATCGCTCAGAAGGCTATGGCAAACTACTGAACGTAAAGTTGCCTAGCTAATTAACCTAGTGTTGGCGTTGACGGCAAAGTCCTGCAAGGACATTCAATACCACCACGTTATTTAGGATACAGTTAACTCGGAACATTATGATTGCATTGCGGATTACATGTTATGTCTGTTGAAACCTATCACTGATCCATTCGTGATCAATACAAACATATATTTAGTTATTAAAATGCATATTTAGTCAGTAACAAACATATCTAGTCAGTAGCACATATATTTCATTGGCACCTGGCCGTCTTGACAGACGATAGTTAGTTACACTGTGCTTCAAAAACGCATAACTACAACCCATGGCGTGGCGAATGTGACTGATCAGGCCAATTCTCGCTGTACATGTTCGTCAACAGTGGATGCATGTGAACACATGGTCATTTCCACCATAATGCACCATCTTACGTCTCACACGCTCGGTGTGGGACTTATCTGCAATCATTTTCGCCTTTGTCTTTATTCCATTTCTGACATATGCCCTGCATGTAACACGTTCCGAGGCGACTTGCTCCCAATGTGCATTATCAATACCCGTGTCAGTCATGTCCCGCTTTCACACATCCTTGTATCGTAGTAGAGACCGACACTGAGATCTCTTACCCATCTGTAATTCACCAAAAAAGATATCCTTTGGTATTCTACCATCATCCATCCACCTAACGTGTCCTCTCCATCTAAGTCTACGAAGACTGAGCATGGAATATACCGTCACAAGACCCGATCATTCCAATACTTCAGTATTTGTGATTTTGTCTTGCCACTTAATACCAAGTATTCTTCGCAGACACCGCATATGAAAGCGGTTTAAACGTTTCTCTTGGTGTGAGTAAATTGTCCAGGTTTCACTGCCATAAAGAAGAGTACTAAGGACACAGGCTTGACAGACAGGTGCTTTTGTTTTGGCAGTAAGCTTCCTGTTGTATCAGACTCTGCCTTATCAATACTGATATTGATTTCCTGATCTATGGATAATTTGCTATTTACCTCTAATCCTAGATATGTAAAATGGTCTACTATCTCCAGTTCGGTGTCGTCAATAAAAACATTGATGGTACCTCATGTTCACCATGTGGCATAATCTGTGTCTTATTTTTGTTAATTTTTAAACCAAATCCAGAACAAGCATTGGGGAATGCAGTTAGTAGGCGTTGTAATTCTTCCTCAGAATGGTCGTAACTGCAGCATCATCTGCAAAAAGCAACTCTGTGATCAGTACCCTCCTAATTTTGGTCTTGGCCTTCAATCTCTGAGCATTGTAGAGGCCGCCATTTGAGCGTGAGTGAATGTATATGCCACCATCCTGATCACGAAAGGCATATTTCAGTAGAAGTGAAAAGTGTATTCCAAAGATGGTGGAAGCTAGTACACAACCTTGCTTAACTCCACTCTTGATTTCAAACTCTTCTGAAGTTGAACCATCAAACTTGATTATACCCTCCATGCCTGTGTGGAACGATTCCACAATGGAGATAAGAGTTGCTGGGCAGGCAATCTTCTTTAGTGCCTTGAACAGACCCTCACAACTGACCAAATCAAATGCCTTTGTGAAGTCGATGAATGCAATAAACAGTGGTTGATTCTGTTCACGCCATTTTTCTTGCATTTGCCGCAATGAGAATATCACATCAATGGTAGTGCGGTTCTGTCGGAAGCCACACTGTTATTCAGGGTAGACTTGATCTCCCAGGACTTGAAGTCTGCGCAGAACAATTCTGGCAAATACTTTCCCAACAATACACAGAAGTGAGATACCCCTATAGTTGTTACAGTCGCTCTGATCGCTCTTTAACTTTACCCTTCTAGTCCTGCTGTCAGGACTCTTCAGTGTTCAGAATCTCCTAGGGTGTTGTTTAAACCAAGTATTTCCTACAATCATTTCCTGCTCCTTTCCCCATTCTACAAGTCTCTACCCTCTTTCATTTCTCTCTCACAACCCATCGTTTCCTACTGTGTATCGATCACCTTGATTTCCTACTTTCGCATTGAAGTCAACTATTATGACGTTTATATCTGAATTGTTACATTTCATTAAAGCAGACTCTTTGTCATTATAAAATTCCTCTCTATTATAGTCACTGGATTCTCCAGTTGGGGCATATACTTGAATAACGTTTATGTTAAAAGGTCTGCCGCTTAATTTAACCAATAGAATTCTGTCTGACACAGTTCAATATCCTTGAACAGATTTTGATGTTTGCCGATCCAAGATAATTGCTACCCCTCTTTGTCGTTCTTCTCCTCCAATCTAAACAATCAAACGAGGTCTTCTGCCTACCTGCCTGCGAAAGTTGAGAACATTACCTACAAATATCTTTCGGCTGCAACTCAAATTTCATACACCATCTGCCTTCCGTGGCTTCTTGTGAACAACTTCCAAAAACGAATACGAAATAACAACACATTATCCATAGAAACCACACAAAAACCAATTGTGAAATTGTTCTGGCGACTACATAAAAGCATGAGTGGGGTGCCAAGAATAAGAGCATTTTTGACTTCCAAGGTGCTGACCTCATCTGGCAGAGGACTGACGAGGACAAGGGCAAAGCCCTCTTTGAACGCTACCTTGAGCAGAGCAACCAGACAGACATGGGAGACCGAAATCTGGCCAAGGAGGTCACATCAGACAGATGCAAGGCCCAGAACACTTCGGATGAAGACACAGTGACAGTGAAAGAAATCAAGGCTGTACTTCGACGATCAAAAAAAAACAGCGCTCCAGGACCTGATGGCAAAAGATATGACGGCATCAATAGGTGTACCGACAACGAGCTAGAGAAACTAGCAGATATGTACAACAACAGTATAGGGAGTGCTAGCATGAAGGAGGAGTGGTTACACAGCTATCTGATTCCCTTGCCGAAGCCTGGCAAAGACCACACAAAAAATTCAGGGATATCGAGTTATAACCATGCAGAATACAATAGGCAAGCTGCTGAAGAAGTTAATTGCCAGGAAAATATCAAGCCAGCTAGAGAGGCAAGGTGTTTTCCCACCTACCCTGGGTGGGTACCGTCCAAAAAGAGAAACCTGGACCAATGCAGCAGTCTTTGCCCATGATGTCTATGAAGGTTTCCACTCAGGCACTGAAACTGTTGCTGCAGCGTTTGATCTTGAGGACGCATACAACAGAGTACCACTGGATGTTTTAATGTTTCAGCTTCTTGAACTAAACGTAAGTCCATTCCTCCTTAGTTGGATCGCTGCAGCCCTCTTCCAACGGAAAGTAGTTTTTAGATGTGGCAGTTGGACTTCGGAACCAACAACAATATATCCTGGCCTACCACGGGGATCACCATTATCTCCGGTACTGTTCAACGCGTACACAGTGAGAATCACCAGTGAGCAGATCACTGGACCTGGCAGGACATTGTCATATGCCGATGATGTTTTAGTGTATTGTCAGGGTAAGGATAGAGAGGAGGTTGCTGTGGAACTACAAACCGAACTCAATCGCATAAGTACTTGGTGTGACGAAGCTGGGGCAATGGTCAACCCAACAAAGGCAACAGTGACTTGGTTCTCGTTGAAAAATCATATTGTCAACACTCGAACACCAACTGTGTTCAGAGACGGTGGAAAGAACGCAGGCAATGAATTACCTGGGGATGCGGTTTGATCGAAGCCTTGCTTATAATGAGCACATAGACCAGGTGATAACAAAGGCCAAGAGGGGTTTGGCTGCGATGCGGGTGATGGCGGCAGCAAACTGTGAGCAGCGCCATCTATGTCTTCTGTACGAGGGGCTGGCCTTGTCTCTTTTTGAGTACGCGATGGCAATTCTGACTCTCAGCCGCAAGCAGATAGAAAGGATGGAAAGGATACAGAACGAAGTTATGCGCATTATTCTTGGATGTACAAGAGATACAGCATGCAGGTCGATGCGCTACCTTCTTGATTTTCCAACCATTGAAGACAGAATACACGTTTGCAGAGCACGCGCCTACCACAGAGTTAACGCAACCACACAACATCCACTGCATAGTGAAGTTATGAAGGTGAAGGGCAGCAGGTTAAAAAGAGGACGGTCGTGGATGGGACAAGCCGAAGACGTTCTTAAACAGGTGTGTTCACTTGAGGACTTAGAACCTGGCGAGGAGTGGGTACAAGTGCCAACAGATTTCTGCACATCCTTTTCAGTTTGCATCCAACTAGATAGAAAATGCAGACAAGAAAATCCGGCTGCTGTGGAGGCTGAAGTACAAGCGTTGATTTTCGAGAATTCGCTATACGGTGATGCTGCCATCTATACAGATGGGTCGGTCGTCCGACATGTGAGAAGCTCACTGGTCCTTTACAGCTCGGGCCGGAGGGAGAATTGTGAAGGAGGACTCTGGTGCTTTTGTTGAGACCACAAGTAACCTGACTGTGGAAGTCATGGCAGTATGTAAAGCAATAACATGGCTCGAGACACAGACATTCACTAGGGCATGTTTCCTTAGCGACTCAATGAGTAGATCCGAAGAGAATGGTTGCTTTCTCTGGAGCGGTCTCGGCTAGCAAAGATTAGTTTCATCTTCGTGCCAGGGCATGCGGGAGTACAAGGGAATGAGCGGGCTGACAAGCTCGCAGGTGAGGCTACTGTGAAGGGCGGACGCGCCATGGACCAGGCTGACATTCTGAATGCTCTACGAGAAGTAAGACTTTCGCTTAAAGACTGATCATCGCAAGACAAGGACAGAGGCATTAAAATTAGGAACATGGAACGCTAGGACGTTAAACAACGACGGAAAATTAGAGAACATAACACAAGAAATTCAAAGAGAAGAAATTAATATATTAGGTATGTGCGAAACGAGATGGACAGGAGCAGGCATCAAGATGCATAAAGATTTTAAGATTATTTATTCTGGAGGTGAGGATCGACATAGGTGAGTGGCAATAATTTTGGACCGGAAAACATCAACGTCTGTTCAGGGATATTGGGCCGTGTCGGACAGAGTTCTACTAGTTAAATTGAGTGGCAGACCTTTTAACATAAATGTTATTCAAGTATATGCCCCAACAGGAGAGTCCAGTGAAGATAGTGTAGAGGAATTTTATAATGACATAGAGTCTGCCTTAAAGAAATGTAAAAATTCAGAAATAAACATCATAATAGGAGACTTCAATGAAAAAGTAGGAAATCAAGGGGATAGATACACAGTAGGAAACTATGGTTTAGGAGAGAGAAATGAAAGAGGATACAGACTAGTAGAGTGGGCAAAAGAACAGGAAATGATTGTAGGAAACACCTGGTTCAAGCAACACCCTAGAAGATTATGGACCTGGAGGAGTCCTGATAGCAGGACTAGAAACCAGATTGACTACATTCTCATTAGCAGAAGATTTAGAAACGCGCTAACAGTAGCAAAAACAGTTCCCAGTGCTGATTGTTATAGTGACCACAGATTACTCACAGGAACATTGAGGATAAAGTTGAAGAAAGTCAAGTATACAACAGGGAACACTAAATATGATTTGTGTACATTGAGTAATGACAAGGAAATACAAAACAAATTCAACATAGAAGTACAGAACAGATTTGAAATATTGTCTGATCTAGAGATCCTATTCCAGGATGTGGATGATCAATGGGAAATGTTAAAGAATTCAATCAATGTGGCTGCAGAAACAACTATTCCAAAATTAAAGAAGGTGGGTCGTAAGAAATGGATGACTGAGGAAATTTTACACCTAATGGAAACAAGAAGACTCAACAAAAATAATCCTGCCAAATATGAAGAAATTCACAGACAAGTCAGAATATTATGTAGGAAGGCAACAACAACAACAACAAAACTTTATTTTGAAAGGGTTAAGAATTGGGCACGCAGGCCCGTCTAACATTCTGCCCTTTTGTCACTCTCTTTCATACATTATACCATTCACACATCATTCAAGGCTAACTGAAAACAGCAACAATATAAAATATATGCATTATAAAGGCATGTGGAAAAATTAAAAATAAATACTACACGACTCAGTAATAGTAATAACTGGTGTGGTATTTATTAGCTATGTGGAATATACTGGCCTACCAAAAGGGGACTGGCTGTTATACTAGGGTTTTATTATATTATTACTTCTATGTGGAATATACTGGCCTACCAAAAGGGGACTGGCTGTTATACTAGGGTTTTATTATATTATTACTTCTATGTGGAATATACTGGACTACCAAAAGGGGACTGGCTGTTATACTAGGGTTTTATTATATTATTACTTCTATGTGGAATATACTGGCCTACCAAAAGGGTACTGGCTGTTATACTAGGGTTTTATTATATTATTACTTCTATTATTAAGGGGGAAGGTAATCCGTACTGAGATAGTGTTCAAATAATTTGCGATTATATGTATAGGGATTGATGATGTCTTTTATTTCATGTGGAAGATTGTTCCACAGCTGAGCTGCAGAGTACGTTAAGCTTGTTTTGTATAAGTCTATCCTAGGCTTCGGAAGGTGTAATAAATGTAATCGTTTACTGTGTCTAGCATTATATTCAAACAATGGCCAAAGGTAGTTTGGGGCATTCCGATGTAGGATTTTGTGAATTAGTTTGGCCTTATTGAAAAGCAGACGTTTGCGGAGTGGTAGTAACTGAAGGCGTTTATGCAGGCTAGGATTTTCAGTTAAATGTTTGCTATAAATTAATCTCATGGCCCGTTTCTGGAGTGAGTAAAGTCGCTTGGTGCTTGAATTGGAACAACCGTCCCAGATTGTAGAGCAGTAGTCAAAATGTGTCTGTATGTGTGACGTATAGAATATTTTCCTTGTGTCCTCATCAAGGAAATTTTTAATTTTGGCGAGTTGGTAGACTTTTTTCGCTGTTTGTTTAGTGAGCGCTTGAACGTGAGGATTAAAGGTTAGGTTTCTATCAATGATGAGACCTAATGTTTTGTGCTCAGTTACACTTTCTACTGGCATGTTATCGACGTGAAGTTGAAGTGATCTGTGTGAATTTAGAGTCTGAAGTCTTTGTCTTGTTGTTAATAACATAGATTTTGTTTTAGTGATGTTAATTTGCATACGGTTCGCATAGCTCCACCTAACTACATTATTTAATTCTTGTTGCAAAGACAACTCCAGCAAATTACTGCTTTCAGCGTTTGTATACACTGTACAGTCGTCTGCAAATAGATCGCAGGACGACGAAAGATGCAAAGGTAGATCATTAATATATATGGCGAATAATAGAGAGCCAAGAATAGAGCCTTGCGGTACTCCAGTATTGAAGGTAGTGGTTTGGGACAGAGATTTATTGTATGATACTACTTGCTTTCTGTTTGACAGAAAAGATGTTATTAGCGTCACAACATTAGGGCCAATTTTCATTGTCTCTAGTTTTTCAATTAAAATGGCATGGTCTATCATATCAAATGCTTTTCTGAAATCGATAAACACAGCTCCACATAGATTGTTGTTATTTATATTATGGTGCCAATTTTCTATCATGTTTGTTAGGGCCGTATGGCAAGAATATTTTGGTCGAAATCCTGATTGACTGTCAACTATAAGCTTGTTGCGATCTAAATATTGTAATGTTACCTTATGGATGTGTTTTTCTAGTGGTTTAGATAGTGATGATAGTAAATAAATGGGTCTATAATTGTTCGGGAGACCATTGTCCAATGAACCAGATTTAAGGAGAGGATACACTTTAGCGATTTTGAGAGCTGATGGAAAGTGACCTTTGGTGATACACTGATTATATACATAGGTTAGTGATACACAGATCACTGGCGCAGCACAGCGGAGAATCCGACTGCTGATTCCATCTAACCCAGACGAGTTTGTGTTTTTTAGTTTACTGAGGTAAATGAGTACTTCAGTGACTGTCATTAGCGGTATGTCAGAAAGGATATCTCGGGGGCATCTAGTCTGGCAAAACGATGACAGTAAAGATAAGTTGCAAGGAGAATTTGGTATTGTAGCCTTCAACTGATCTATGTCATTCTGAAAAAAGTTACTGAATTGGTCGCATGAAATAGGATTTGATGGTAATGAATTTGAGAAGTTGTGCTTGTTTGTCAAGGTGTTAATTGCCTTCCATATGTCCTTACTATTTGTTTTATCCATGACTAAGTTCTTAAAGTAATTTTTCTTTTCTTTTCGTATGGTATATTGAACTTTGTTTCTAAGAGTACGGTATGTGCTGAGATCCCGCTTTTTATGTGCCTTATCTCTGTCTCTCATAATTTCAAGAATTTCCTGGGTGATCCAAGGTGGTTTGACGTGATGTTTTACTCGAACTTCCTTGATTGGCACATGTCTATCAAACACATCAATAAAGATCTTCATCCAGGATTCCAGAGCATCATCCGGGTCTGGAAGTTGATAAACATTGTTTAGAGGTGAACTGAGCAAGTCCTGTAATAATGCGTTTTGGTTGAAATTTTTGTAGCTTCTATATTTTACAGTTATGTGTTTATGTTTAGGAGTTTTAATTCCTTTTTTAGACCATGTGCAGCATATTGGGTAGTGATCGCTCATTGCACAATTGGGCACGGTGCATTCTATGATGTTGTCCGAGCAAGTTACATAAATGTGATCTATAAGTGTTGAAGATGAGTTTGTTACTCTAGTATCTTGTTTTACTATTTGTTGGAAGTTGTATGATGCAATTATATTTCCCCAGATTATATGGGATTTGTTGGTGTCAATGTTAAAGTCTCCGAGTAGTATAATTTCCTTCCCGGAAGCGAAAACCACATCCATCATGGTAGTGAAGTTTTCGTACCAAACGTATCCAGCCCTGGGATTTCGATAGAGGTAGCCAATTATCAGGGGTGTGATGTTTCGAAGTTTTAACTCCAACCAAATACATTCTATTTCGCAAGTTTCAAAGTCTAGCCTACGGTGAACATTTAGTAGATTAGAAACATAGGCTACTATGCCTGTCTCTTGTTTCCTACAGGGATCTCTTCTAAACACTTTGTACCCTTTAATAGAGATGTCCTCATCTGAAATGTTTTCATTTAGTCTACTTTCACTAAGGCCGAATACATGAAAATTTTGATTAAGAATAGAAGATAACTCTGGCAGCTTGTTGAATAAGTTACATATGTTTAAGTGTCCAAAACGTATTCCTGATTTATTGAGCCAATGTTGCCACTTCTCAGACATTTCACCCAAGAAGTAAGTGTAAATTAGTCAAAATTAGGTAAAAATACAAGATCATAAAAATACACAATTACATTAACTTACAAAATACCAGTAATAGAAATCGATATGTAAATTACAATATTATAACGATATAACTAATGAGACCAACAAGTATAGTGCAAATACAGAACAAAAAGAATTAAAGCGTATGAACATACAACAATTACGTAGCTCGAACTACTTCGCAAGCTATGTAACCAGCTGCTATCAGAAAGAATGAATAAATGACTATACAAGTCAATGTTCCTGTTTAAAGTTGGGTATCCCACACGGGAGATAAAACTCTAAATAGTAAGCAGTTAAAGTTCAAGGAGGAAGCTCTTTTTCTGGTATATTGCGTATAGGGCTCAGTGTTTAATACATATCCTATCTTACAGGTCTGTATTGTTGAGAAATCATAAAAGCTTGATTCAGTACGGCCGGACTAAATTGCATCAAGTGTAGCAGTTCTGGATTCCAATGATGCGGAACCTGTTGTTGTCTGATATGTGACCCATTTTTGGCGTAAAGTTCTGGACCCCAATGATGCGGAACTTCCTGCTGTCTGCTAGGTGGCCCATTTGTGGCGTGAGGGGGATGTGTCAAAGTGGTATTACTGCCGTGTGTGTGTGCCGATGTTTGCAACGCAGGCTCCTTGCAGGGGAGGGCAGGAAAACTATTGTGGTAGTTATCTCCTTCCCGTGCTAAGATGGGGGTAGGAAGGATGGGTTGGTTTATTCTTGGTAGCATGTGTGATTCTTGAGTGGCCGGAGGTCGGGGGTCAGATGTCAGCAGACGTTTACCTGGTGAAATGGGGGAGTTTCGGCTGGCCTGGGGTGGCCTAGGTTCTTCAGAATTTATCATTTGTGTGTTGGTCAGGTGTTTTGCCCTTTCAGGATATTTAATGTTCTTTGCAAGAAGACTAGTTCCTAATGTTGTTGTGTGTATTTGGTCTCTATACAATCGTTTCCTTGGTGCTCCTGACTGTGATGTGAAGAAGGGTGTGTTGTTGATAAAGTGTACACGATACCGATTGCAAAAAGTCTCTAGGGGCAAAAGAATCATGGCTTGAGGAAAAGTGCTTAGAAATTGAAAAACAACACAACAGTCAAAATACCAAATTAGTGCACAAAAGAGTTCAGGAACTTACTAATAAAAGAACAAGTACATCAACAGGCTGTCTGAAAACTAAAGATGGCAAAATCATAATAGAAAAAGATCAGATTCTACATGTATGGACAGATTATGTGAAAGACCTGTATAATGATAACAGAGATGAACAGTATGCTATTAGATTTAATAATGAAGGACCAGCAATTTTAAAGATGGAGGTTCAAAATGTTCTTAAGCATATGAAAGCTGGCAAGGCCCCCGGTGCAGATAACATCACAACAGAAATGATTAAAGCTTTAGAAGAATTTGGAATCGAGCAAGTCACTAAACTGCTGAACACATTATATGATACTGGAGATATACCTTCTGAATTATGTAATTCTGTATTTATTGCAATCCCAAAGAAATCAGGAACCTTAGAATGTGATCAACATAGAACAATTAGTATAATGAGTCACATCACAAAGATTTTGTTACGAATTATCATGCAAAGAGTGAGGAAGAAAATACAACCTGAAATAGGGGAAGAACAATGTGGTTTTGTAGAAGGAAAGGGTACAGTAAATGCTGTGTATATGCTGCGAACAGTTATTGAACGTGCTTTAGAAGTAAACAAGGATATACATCTTTGCTTTATTGACTACACAAAGGCTTTTGATAGAGTTAGACATGTCAACATTGTGGATATGCTTGCAGATCTACAAATTGATGGGAAAGACATTACACTTATAAAAAACATATATTGGAAAATATTGCTATTACTTCTGTTCCAAGGACTTGTGCTTTCACGCATCGAGTATGCCCTGGCCATCCTCACTGTCAGCCCTACACAGATTGGAAGACTTGAAAAGGTACAAAACGAAGCCATGCGCATCATTTTGGGCTGCACGAGAGACACCAGCTGTGTAGCAATGAGATACCTCCTTGACTTCCCGACAATGGAACACAGGATCAAGATCTGGAGAGCTCGTGCATACTTAAAAATAAGTGCAGATGAGCAGCACCCTCTGCATGACGCTGTATTCAGAGAAAAGGGTGACAGGCTAAAGAGGGGCAAATCATGGATGGGTCGGGCGGAAGATGTCGTCGGACAGGTCTGCAGTCTTACCAGTATCAAACCCGGCAAGTAATGGGTGCCGGTGCCTCCAGCTTTTAAGTGTACCTTCTCCTGCATTATCACACTCGACAGACGGTGCAGAGAGCAGAACCCTGCCGCTGTCAATGCAGAGGTTAATGCGCTCATCTATGATCACTCAGATAACCCCGAAGTGCTCATCTATACAGATGGATCTGTTGTAAAGCAGCAGAGAAGTGCGTGGGCATTTACAGCCCGTCCAGCGGGCCGAACCGTTCAAGAATCCAGTGGTGCCCACTCTATGACCACGAGCAGCATGACGATGGAGGTGATGGCAGTTACACAGGCTTTCATATGGCTGGAATCACAGCATTATACCAACGTGTGTGTACTAAGTGATTCAATGAGCATGATTCAGAAGGTCGAAGCTGGATCTGTACGTAGACAGTGGACTGAGTCGCTGCGGAAGTCTGTTGTCCGCAAAGTCACCTTCATCTTCGTCCCGGGACATGCGGGAGTCGAGGGAAATGAACGAGCTGATAAATTGGCTGGCTCTGCACCCCCTGTAGATGGCCAGTCCATGGATCGTGTCGATGTTATTAACGCCCTTAAAGATATGGCGAGAACAGAGGATTTTGACGCCAGTGATTCCACATCGCTCTCCAGGATGAAAGACCTGGGAGTAAGAATCGGCACAGCCAGACGCGAGAGGTACATCGGGAAAACAAAGCGCCTCGTCAACCAACACAGAACTGGCACTATTAGCCACCGGACGCTGATGCATATGCTGGGGGGGGGGGAGGATCTGAGCACCTATGGACATGTCCGGAGTGCAACGAAGATACCCCAACTGATAACTAACTAACTAACTAATATATTGGAAACAACAAGCTGCCATAAGGATTGATAATGAAGTAGGACAATACCAACCTATTAAGAGAGGTGTTAGGCAGAGATGTGTAATGTCTCCAGATCTTTTTTCCCTATACAGTGAAAATATTTTCAGAAATGTAGAAGACCTAAATGGAATCAGCATTGGAGGACGAAACATAAATAACATTAGATATGCAGATGATACAGTATTGATTGCAGACAATGCACAGGATCTGCAACAATTAGTAGACGCTGTGGTTTTACACAGTGAGCAGCTGGGGTTGGAATTAAATTGTAGGAAGACACAGGTTATGGTCGTCACTAGGAAGAACGAAGTACCACAATGTAATATACAAGTAAATGGGAATATTCTTCAACAAGTGAATCGGTTCAATTATCTCGGAACAGTCATAACATCTGATGGCAGATGCCTTGAAGAGATTAGAACAAGAATCGCCATTGCGAAAGTAGCCTTTAGCAAGATGAAAAACATTCTGACCAATAAAATGATGTCAATTGAAACGAGAAAAAGAGTGTTGAGAGGATACATAGAGCCTGTTCTTTTGTATGGATGTGAAACTTGGACAATGTGCAGTCAAGCAGAAAAACATCTGATGGCTGCAGAAATGTGGTTTCTGAGGAAAATGCAAAGAATACCATGGACAGATAGAAAAACCAATGAACAAGTACTACAAGAGACAAATGGAAATCGTAGATTGATTAGAGAAATTAGAAGTAGACAGTCAAAATTTTTTGGACATGTTATGAGAAGAAATGGACTGGAGAACTTAGTGACAGCTGGCAAGATCGAAGGGAACAGACCAAGAGGAAGACCGAGAGGAAAATACCTGGATGGCTTGGCCACATGGCATGGACGAGACAGGAACACTGAGCTGATCCACGACTCTGGTGATCGAGTGAAATGGTGAATCATGACCGCCCACGCTTTCCGGCATGGCACATGATTGATTGAAGTGATGACTGTGAATCTACAACGATGGAAAGACTGCGAGAACAGCAAATTAAAAGAGGGGTGGTCAAACAAGAACACAAAGCAGAAAGCCATACAAGATTGATAAACCAACACAGAACTGGTGTCGTTAGCCGCTACACGCTGCGGGGTTTGCTGAGGAGGGGATCCGAGCACTTATGGACTGAATGGTTCGATGTGCAATGAGGATGATCTGTCGACTAACTAACTAACTAACTAACTAACTAACTAACTAACTAACTGCCTGCTTGCCTGCCTGCCTGCCTAACTGACTGACTGACTGACTGACGGACTGACTGACTGACTGACTGCCTGCCTGCCTAACTAACTAACTAACTAACTAACTAACTAACTAACTAACTAACTAACTAACTGCCTGCCTGTCTGCCTGCCTGCCTGCCTAACTAACTAACTAACTAACTAACTAACTAACTAATCAACCAACCAACTAACTAACTGCCTGCCTGTCTGCCTGCCTGCCTGCCTAACTAACTAACTAACTAACTAACTAACTAACTAACTAACTAACTAACTAGCTAACTAACTAACTAACTAACTAATCAACCAACCAACTAACTAACTAACTAATACAAAAAACAGCGTATCCTGAAGCCTGAGCGTTAGGTCGTCATCATTTTACCGGAAGTAAAGCATTTATAGAAAGTAACAAACAGGTCTAGACAGTAACAATTGTGTCTACAATTTAACAAACATGTCTAGAAAGTTTAACAATAGCATTTATAGAAAGTAACAAACATGTCTAAGTAGTAACAACTGTGTATAAAAAGTAACAAACAGGTCTAGAAAGTTTAACACAAGACTTTATAGAAAGTATCAAAAGTTCTAGAACTAAACACACATTTCATGTTGGTAAAACACATCTCTAATTAGTAACAAACATATTTATTGAATAACAAAGAAGCATAGCCAGCATCATGCATTGTTTAATTAGTACCAAATATACCAGTAATTTGATAGTCACAAACAAAATATATAAATCGGAAATTACAACCATGTCCTACCTGTAAGAGAAAGAAGTCCGAAGCGCTGCCAACTTGAATCAATAATGGAACACAAGTTGTTCACTGTTGTAGACAGAGGTATGGTCATAAGTCAGACCTGGTACACGCAACAACCTTGAGCCACGTGTTACTTCAATCAAGGCCCTTAGAATGCAGGTCTGGCTTTAAATATAGCGGTGCACTCGCCCCGCGTCATTCCATAGTGGTGTGCCTATTACATTGCATAGGATCAGATGATATAGCGTGTATTTCTTCTCAACGGGTGATGTTATTAGATTCTGAGGATGAATTTATTCGCTGAGAATATTAAGTCAATTAAAATTAACTAGAATGTGTGCCAGTGAGCATCATCATCATCATCATCATCATTATCATCATCATCATCATCATCATCATCATCATCGTCGTAGTCGTCGTCGTTGTCAATATCATCATCATCATCATAAACTTCAGGTAGCAGATTATGTGCAGAACATCGCTCTCATCAGATCGTTCTCATCACGGTGCAATCATCACGTCGCTCTCATCACATCACTCTCATCACATCACTCTCATCACATCACTCTCATCACTTCACTCTCATCACTTCACTCTCATCACATCTCTCTCATCACTTCACTCTCATCACATCACTCTCATCACATCACTCTCATCACTTCACTCTCATCACATCACTCTCATCACATCACTCTCATCACATCACTCTCATCACATCACTCTCATCACATCACTCTCATCACATCACTCTCATCACATCACTCTCACCACATCACTCTCATCACATCACTCTCATCACATCACTCTCATCACATCACTCTCATCACATCACTCTCATCACATCACTCTCATCACATCACTCTCATCGCGGTGCTCTCATCACATCGCTCTAATCACATCACTTTCATCACATCAAACTCATCACATCTCTCTAATCACATCACTCTCATCACATCACTCTCATCGCGGTGCTCTCATCATATCGCTCTAATCACATCACTTTCATCACATCACTCTCATCATATTGCTCTAATCACATCACTCTCATCACATCACTCTCATCGCGGTGCTCTCATCACATCGCTCTAATCACATCACTTTCATCACATCACTCTCATCACATCACTCTCATCACATCGCTCTAATCACATCACTCTCATCACATCACTCTCATCACATCACTCTCATCACATCACTCTCATCACATCACTCTCATCACATCACTCTCATCGCGGTGCTCTCATCACATCGCTCTAATCACATCACTTTCATCACATCACTCTCATCACATCGCTCTAATCACATCACTCTCATCACATCACTCTCATCGCGGTGCTCTCATCATATCGCTCTAATCACATCACTTTCATCACATCACTCTCATCATATCGCTCTAATCACATCACTCTCATCACATCACTCTCATCGCGGTGCTCTCATCACATCGCTCTAATCACATCACTTTCATCACATCACTCTCATCACATCACTCTCATCACATCGCTCTAATCACATCACTCTCATCACATCACTCTCATCACATCGCTCTAAACACATCACTCTCATCACATCACTCTCATCGCGGTGCTCTCATCATATCGCTCTAATCACATCGCTCTCATCACATCGCTCTCATCACATCAGTCTCGTCACGGCGCTCTCATCAATTATAAAATTGGGCAGACTGAAGTATTTGGAGCATAGAGACAGACTAATATCTGCATCTGCAAGAGGTGTACCGGGGAAGTGGAGAAGAGAAAGACCACAACATGGAGGGAGGTGTACCAGGGAAGTGGAGAAGAGGAAGACTGCAGCATTTAAGGAGGTGTACCAGGTAAGTGGAGAAGAGAAAGACCACATCATGGAGGGAGGTGTACCAGGTAAGTGGAGAAGAGAAAGACCACATCATGGAGGGAGGTGTACCGGGGAAGTGCAGAAGCGGAAAATCACAATGGGGATGGATTCAACATGTCGTAGGTGATTGACACGTGACCAGAACAGAGCCGGGACGTGGAGCTGATTGTGCGTCCCGAGGCAGTGTTCCGGTACTGGCCAGTTATACGAGAGGGCCACCATATGTTGTTGCCCGGAGTGCAGGGAGAAATAGGTGGCCGATCCGTCCCTCACTTTAGCTGACGGCGAGTCCAGGCGTCAAACCCGCCCGAGCATGCTCATTACAATACCAGCATTGTGCTTGATCAACTTCGCTAACTGGCCAGCTACATCAGGTCTATGGAAGAGAACCTTGCACAAGACAAAGGGGATAGCGTTCTTCACGGGGCCAGTCTCTGGACGATGATGATGATGATGATGATGATGATGATGGTGATGATGATGATGATGATGATGATGATGGTGATGATGATGATGATGGTGATGATGGTGATGATGATCGTTATGATGATGATGATGATGATGATGATGATGGTGATGATGATCGTTATGATGATGATGATGATGATGATGATGATGATGATGATGATGATGATGATGATGATGATGGTGATGATGATGATGATGGTGATGATGATCGTTATGATGATGATGATGATGATGGTGATGATGATGATGATGGTGATGATGGTGATGATGATCGTGATGATGATGATGATGATGATGATGATGATGATGATGATGATGATGATGGTGATGATGGTGATGATGATCGTTATGATGATGATGATGATGATGATGATGATGATGATGATGATGATGGTGGTGATGATGATGATGATGATGATGATGATGATGATGATGATGATGATGATGATGGTGATGATGATCGTTATGATGATGATGATGATGATGGTGATGATGATGATGATGATGATGATGATGATGATAATGATGATGCTGAGATGATGATGAAGAAGATGATGGTGATGGTGATAGTGATATGATAGATATAAATTGCGCGTTCTTTGTTTCTGCTTGCCTGCGTTTGTTGTTAGATCCGCGCACAAACTTATTGTTGTTGTCTGTTGGAATCTGACAGCTGGGATTTCCAGGCCAGAGCGACGAGAAGCAATCTCACTAAACCCGCAGTCGTTACTCTGAGAAGGGAGGCAACATTCCGGACACAGCGGAATTATACGGTTTGGGCAAGTCTGAGACCATTATAGGGAAATGGCTGGAAACGTGTCTCGGTCGCATGAAGTCAGTCATTGTCTGTCAGTTGTGGTCATAAAGTGTCTGCTAATTGTTGTCAATCTTTTTCTGTCAGATGTGGTCAATCTTTGTCTGACAGACGTGGTCATTGTTTGTCGGTTAGATTCAGTTAGTGTCTACTGTGTATTGTCCCTTCTGATTTTATATCATATGTGGATTTTTTTCCCTTGATGTAACATGACATTTGGCGTATGATAGAGAACAATTTTAAAATAAGGAAGACACAACCCATAGATTGTACGATTTATTGTCTGGCATATTTCGCTGCATCTCGTCAGGTACATACTGCAGAGCTCACACACCATTGAGTAAGACACCTAGTTACATCTTTCATGCTGAAATATACACATGTTCGCACAGTAATGTCAGTTGTTTACCATGGTAATTTTAAACTGACTAGCATGTCTTTCTGTTTGCACAAAACTGGTCTATGTAGATTAATCATTATGGATTCTGCAAACTTTAATAAACGACTATTTTGTGTAATTGATAGAAAAAGCGCTTTTCGCGTGTTGTTTCATACATATTGTGTGTGTGTGTGTAGGTGTGTGTGTGGGTGTGTGGGAGGGGGATATTTGTGTGGTAATGGCGATGTTTGAATCCACAGACAACCCAGGGACAAGTATCTGATCGCCACCAAGTGCCGAGGCAACATGGGCACACAAGAGAACATCAACAACGTGGGGCTGAGCCGCCGTCACATCACTGAGAGTATTGACAGAAGTCTTCAGAGACTGCACACAGACTTCGTGGATCTCTACCAGGTGGGTACAGCTGGCGCCGTCACACTCTAAGACATGACATTAGCATGTATATGTTATATATGTATATGTTATATGTATTTGTTATATATGTATGTGTTATGTCTGCATATGCTATATATGTAATTGTTATGTCTGTATATGTTGCCAAGCTATATAATAATAATAATAATAATAAGAATAATAATAAAAATAATAATAATAATAATAACACAATGGAAACCATCCTCTGTGGCGATGGGTTAGCGAACACGAAAAGAAGACCAAATGTGTGTTGATTGTGGATAGTGGTATGAGGGTCGGTCGATCTGATAGCAATGATAAGCTGCTGGACGTAAACTTGCCCAGTCATTCACAGACAAAAAATGCCGGGGTTGATTGCTATGTACTGTAAAGAATATGCAGCTAAAGTTAACACAGTGATGACATCAATAATGAAATCGATAATGATAGTGAGTTCCCGGGTCGTAGCAAATAGAGTGAGAGAAAGATAACATAAAATAAAACAACATAAACAAACAGAAGACGATAAGGCCACCAGCAAATAAGAGAATAACATCAAATAAAATAAACTAACAAATACGAACAGCACTAAAAGCTGATTTGTGATCCTACTTGATAGCCCAGTATGTGAGGTCAAAGTTCCCTTTAGGATAAACCTGATCTCAACAGTTCGTGCGGCAAGTAACGCCGCTGTATCATCTAGTAGACCAAAGTTCCAGCCTCCGTACCTTCAGGGATTAGCCTCACTACAGCACGTGAAGTAGCCCGGGTGGGGTTGTGGGCAGGGATTAGCCTCCATAGAACACGTGAAGCAGCCGGGGTGGTATGTCACCAGGGATTAACCTCATTCCAGCACGTGAAGCAGCCGGGGTGGTATGTCACCAGGGATTAACCTCATTCCAGCACGTGAAGCAGCCGGGGTGGTAGGTCACCAGGGATTAACCTCATTCCAGCACGTGAAGCAGCCGGGGTGGTAGGTCACCAGGGATTAACCTCATTCCAGCACGTGAAGCAGCCGGGGTGGTAGGTCACCAGGGATTAACCTCATTCCAGCACGTGAAGCAGCCGGGGTGGTATGTCACCAGGGATTAACCTCATTACAACTCGTGAAGCAGCCGGGGTGGTATGTCACCAGGGATTAACCTCATTACAACTCGTGAAGCAGCCGGGGTGGTAGGTCACCAGGGATTAACCTCATTACAACTCGTGAAGCAGCCGGGGTGGTATGTCACCAGGGATTAACCTCATTACAACTCGTGAAGCAGCCGGGGTGGTATGTCACCAGGGATTAACCTCATTACAACTCGTGAAGCAGCCGGGGTGGTAGGTCACCAGGGATTAACCTCATTCCAGCACGTGAAGCAGCCGGGGTGGTATGTCACCAGGAATTAACCTCATTACAACTCGTGAAGGAGCCGGGGTGGTATGTCACCAGGGATTAACCTCATTACAGCACGTGAAGCAGCCGGGGTGTTGTGGGCAGGGATTAGTCTCACTACAGCACGTGAAGCAGCCAGGGTGGTTTAGTAGTTAGACCCTCGCCTGCTGGCGTGATGGTCCTGGGTTCGGCTCCGTGAGAAGGTTTTACACAAATCTGGCATGTTCGGTCCCCCGGCGTCGTGATCACCCCAGGGCGGAGTGTTCAGACGGTAGTTTGCCATTGCTTTCTGAACAAGAAGACCACTTAAGTTTAACTTTCGGGTGGGTGGAATGAACTCACCACCCGCCGTAGAAGAATGTTACACCTCTCGGCCACGCAGACCTCTCGGCATGGAGGTGGATTTTAAACATTGACCTTGGCTCCCAGGTCGACCCGACCTTGACACGGAACAAGAACACATCTTGAAGAAGTGAAGTCGGCCGGCCAGACATTGAGACATCTCTGCTGGTGTGTCGATTGTCTTCTATACAAGTATGGATATAGCTCCCAGTAGATGGGCCATGTATCAACGTGTGTATCACTGTGTGTATCATTGTGTGTATTAGTGTGTGTGTCACCGTGTGTATCAATGTGTGTATCATTGTGTGTATGAGTGTGTGTATTACTGTGTGTATCACAGTGTGTATCACTGTGTGTATCACTTAGTGTATAACTGTGTGTATTACAGTGCGTGTATCACTGTGTGTATAACTGTGTATATCACTGTGTGTATCACTGTTTTTGTATCAGTGTGTGTAACAATGTGTGTATCACCTTGTGTATCACTGTATGTATCACTATGTGTATCACTGTGTGTTTCACTGTTTTTGTATCAGTGTGTGTATCACCGTGTGTATCACTGTGTGTATAGCTCTATACCTTGGCCTGACCGAGGCATCACGACCTGGAGGGAATGGGGCAGCAGCGCGGGACCAGAGGATCCGGCCGACACTCAGGACTCCGAGGAAAGGCCAGACGTACACATAATGAGACTAAAACAGGTACCATGAGTATTGACACTCTTTGCTGGTTATTGAAGATGAGAACGTAGTGTGTATGGGAATGTCCCAAGTGTTGTGATGTTGGCTATTGTCTCAACTCAACTCAACTCAACTCAACTCACCTCAACTCAACATGAATAATGAAATCGATAACAACCAAACTGTTTGTGCAGCAGGTAACCCCGCTCCATGATCTAGGAGGCCACAGTCCAAGTCTATGTTGTAGAGATAAGTCTCATCCTGGCACGGGAAGCAGCCTGGGTGGTGTAGTGGCTAGACCCTCGCCTGCCGACCTGCTGCTCCTGGGTTAGACTTCGTGTGGAGGTTAGTGCCCCGGATGTACAAGTACTGGCGGCGTCCTTGGTGTTCAAATACGGGCTGTGCACGTCGCTGGTTCTGACCTTCATTGAGAAGAAGGCGACTCTTCAATAAGTGCTAATGGAGACTGTAATTTGCTACCTACAATTAGATGCATGCCATTTGCAGGGCGTTGCAGTCAACGCCAGCATTGATTGGCTCTGAGTAATATACTGGGTTATTTAATTTGTTCTCATGTTAGAGTGGACAAGTAATGCGATCTATAGAAAACATACCAACGATCTGGTTGGTGGACATAATATAAATAACTCACATGATGCGGATGACACCGTCTTACAGCAACAAGTCAGGAGAAGCTACAGGAAATGGAGGATACTGTGGCTGTAGAAATTGAACAGACGGGCCTTCGCTTGAATAATAGAAAGACAGATATCATGGCGATATCAAAGAAACAGACTGTGCTTAAATGTTAACGTAATGAAATTGGCGTTTATTTGGAGTTTTAGAGTAAAGGAGAAAATCACATATGAAGGCACGTGGATGTGGTCAAACAAAACACTGCATTCTACCAGATGAAGAACTTTTGATGTAATATGTCCTTTTCTTTGGATATTAGGAAACGAATTCTTGCGTGTTACATGAAACCCGTTGTAACATATGGTTGCGAATCCTTGTCAATTGAAACACAAGCGAAAAGGGTAGAGTAGAGTAGAGTAGAGTGGAGTGGAGTGGAGTGGAGTAGAGTAGAGTAGAGTAGAGTAGAGTAGAGTAGAGTAGAGTAGAGTAGAGTAGAGTAGAGTAGAGTAGAGTAGAGTAGAGTGAGTAAAGGAGCCAATCTCCGTGGCTAAAGCCTCGCGAACGCGGTTCGTGAGCCGCTTACCAGGCGTTCGAAACTCAGCTGCGACCGATTTGTGCAGCAGACCGTGTCGCGTTGTGTTATAACGTGGTGGTATGGGAGCCGGTCGTTCAGTATGCAATGGCAAACTACTGAGCGTAAAACGTGCATAGTACATCAACAGCAGCTGAAAAAATGCTGGTGTTGACTGCAACGTCCTGTTGGGATATGCAGCATTAAAATAAAATAGAAAAAAAAAAAAAAAACTCACTGTTTTGCGAATTATTTCTGTGATGCCGACGTTGTGATTCTTTTTCATGTGATATTTCTTTTAAATAATTGCTCACCTTTATATGTGTCTTCCACTTTGAACACTTCTTTCAACATGCCAAAAGTAAAGCAATATAATCAAAAACTTCGGAAAGAGTGGCTGCTGGATGACGTAATTAAAGATTGGGTGATGGAAATTCATGGAGATTCGATTAAGGCTCGTTGTAAGTACTGCAAATGCGAAATGAAAGCGAAAATACCAAGACTTGAAGAAACATGCAGAGACTAAAAAGCATCAAAATGCAGTGCCATTCAGGGATATTACACTCTTTGACACCTGTTTTCGGAACTACACAGATTATTGAATCATCAAAAGTTGAAGGATCTGGGGCAATATTTTTAAGTTGTCATTGTGCCATTGTGAACTGTGACAATTTGATTGATTTGTTTTAAAAAACTATTTCTGACAGTAAAGTTCTAAATGACATAAAAATGTATCATAGCAAGTGTACAAATATTATAAGAAGTACTTTGTTTTCTCACTTTCAAGAAGATTTGATCAGTGATATTTCTACAAATAAATATAGTTTATTATTAGAAGAATCAAATGACATTTCTGTTCTGAAAGTGCTTGGTGTCTGTGTTACACAGCTAAAATACTATATGGAATGTACAATGATGAAAACTTGGCATTCCTTCTCTATTTACAACCCATTCTAAGTGAAGTGTAAACAGTTAATAAACTGTTTCAATCTAATAATGTTGATAAAGTTAAATTACTCGACGATCTCACTTTCCTATTTCACTCAATTGGTAAAAGACTTATATTGCCAACTTCTAAAGCTAATTTGTTCACTTGCACTATAGAGAGCTATTTGGCTCCTAACCCACACCTGGGATACCTAATCGAATCAAAAATTGATGGTTTAAAAACAAAAGGACTGTTAGCAGAAAATGAAGAGAACATCTCAAGAAAGCACTGTCAAGATTTTCTTGTCTCATTATTCAAGCATTTCAAGGAGACTTCCTGAAAATTTAGATGTATTGAAAAGTGTTTCACTCTTTTATGTTATAACATATTTCAGCCAGTAAAGGACATACCTAAATATTGTCAAGTTATGAAATTTTTAGGGGCTACCGATAATAGTGTGGCGGAAGCAGAATATCAGTTAACCAAATTAAATGTGGTTGATTGGAGAAACAAAACAGAAACTGAAGCTTTTTTGGAGTGAAGTAAGACAATTTAAAGATGCCTCAGGTAACAGTTCATTCTGTGAGCTCTTTGAATGTGCGATGTCTGCCATGATAATACCCTATCTAAATGCTGATGTGGAAAGAGTTTTCAGTACTGTGAATTACATAAAATGTAAACTAAGAAATAGGATAAAACTTGACCTCTTAAATGCTATCTTGGCAATAAGATTTGGCCTGATGAGATTAGGAAAATGCTGTTCAACTTATCAGCTCCCTGATCGTGTATTAAAAGAAACTTGAACAGCTAAAGCATGCCCAAGTCAATTTGAATCTGAAGGTTCAAATTATTTTGAATCTGAAGGTTCAACTGCATCACCCAAGATAGGTTTAACCTGTGGATCTTGTGAGATAGACATCTATAAGGTAAGTCACATCAATATCTGTGTAATTTCTTATTTTCTCAACCTAGATGTTTTTTTTTCTAGATGTTTACCGACACAATCTAGATACTTCTAGATGTTGTTTGGGCCATTTCTAGATGTTTTCTGTCACACACAAAAGTGCCAATTATGTTACTGTCCGTCCGCTATTGGCTGGTCTAGGAGGGTTTTTGCTCTATGCTTTCAACGTCTTCTTTACGACTTACCTACAAGACGACTTGTTTGGATTTCTTGTCTTTATTAACACATCCCCCTTTTTGGTTATTCGTTTGGTGATTAATTCCAACCGCCATCACAAACAACAAATGTGGTATACCATTATTTAATGCACAGCAAAGAGTAGCAAGGTGGGCAGAATACTTCCAAAAACTACTTAACCCCACACATAATAACATAGACAACCTGACTAAAAGCTATGGACAACAAGATCAAAACGTCATCCCTGCAGAAGTCAAATAAGTTGTACAGAAAAGTCCTACAAACAAAGCACCGGCGTCCGGGTGGAATAACCACGGAAGCTATTCAGATATGTGGGGAAAACAGGATTTAAATGGCTGACGAGACTGTTTAATATAGTGTGGGAAGAAAGAAAAGTCCTGGACGATTGGCAACAGGCAGTAATAGTACCAATATAGAAAAAGAAAAGCAATATGAGAGACAGCGAAACATACAGAAGTATATCACTCCTGAGCCATACAGGGAAAATGTACTCAAAACTATTGGAACAAAGAGCTAGACCCATAGTTGAACAACATTTAAGCAAAGTACAATTTGGTTTGAGGACAGGTAAAAGTTGCATCATCATTATAATTCTGACACCACTCAAAGAAATATCTCACACATGCTAAATTTGTTCGGCCACTTTTATTTTCTGAACCGTTAAACACCAAATAAATATTAGCACATATATTTGTTAATAATACAATAATATTATAACAACAAACACACATCTCTGCGTGATTCCTCGCAACTGCTTGACTTCTAGCACTATGTCTCAATCCATACGCTGACATTTTCTGTTGGCTTTGTATAAAGCTGTTAGTATCGTTTCTCTGCATCCCTTTCGTTCTGTTGTTATTAAGTTTTGTTTACTCACACACACGAAGTACTTGATCAGCAAAACTCTTGACGACTGACTTTACTTCTTATTAAACGGCAGGTGCGCCAACAATACAAGATATCTTGCTCACTGATTGATTTCATCATCATCAAGCGCCATGCCGATAAGCGTTGTCGCTTATGGTTCAACATATCACACGATTACCAGAGTCATGAATCAAGTCTGTCTTTTTGTCTGGATTATGCCACAAGGCCAGGTCAAACATATATGCCTCTCTTTGTCTTTCCTTTGCTCTTTTCACATCAATCTTATCAGTTGTCACTACGTTTTTTCAGGTATTTCTCCTCATAACGTATCATGTTGACTGTCTACGCCAAGTTTCTCGAATCAGTTCTATGGTTCCCTTTATTTCTTGCAGGATTTGCCCGCTAGCTTTTCTGTCCGTGCTATTATTTGCAGTTTCCTCGGTATCCACATTTCCACTGCCGTTAGATGTTGCTCGGTTTGTTTGCTTGTTGCTCATGTTCACATCCGTACAACAGTATATGTTCTTTAAAGCAGTCCAAGACTTTGTCTCATTGACAACTTTCTAATGATCTAACACACTTAAAAACATGGAGTCACGAGTCCATTCTCAGATATGTACGTGCAACAGCACAAGGTCGCTCATGTCCTTGGACTCTCGTGCGGTAGGGACCACCTCATTACCTCCTCAAACTTCCCAACGCGTGAGAGTACACACTCACCGCTGGTATAACAATCAATACATGACTAGCACCATATACCCAATACGCCTCACGTGGTGTAGAGTGTCCAGTTGTCCTGTCAGACCAGAAGTGATGACTCAAGTTTAGAGTGTCCAGTAGTCCTGTCAGACTGGAAGTGATGACTCAAGTTTAGAGTGTCCAGTTGTCCTGTCAGACTGGAAGTGATGACTCAAGTGATGAGTGGCCAGTTGTCCAGTCAGACCCGAAGTGATGATCCCGGTGACGAGTGGCCAGTTGTCCAGTCAGACCGGAAGTGATGACTCAAGTGATGAGTGACCAGTTGTCCAGTCAGACCCGAAGTGATGACGCCAGAGAAGAGCGGGTGGAGGAGATGAAGTGGAGTCCTGACAAGCCCCTAGCGATTTACACCTTTTTGGTCCACTGAAAACCCACCTTGGCGGGAGACATTTCGCGAATGACGCCGAAGTTGAATGTGACGTGAATACGTGGTTTAGAAACAGAACACGCAATTCTATGCAGCCGGTTTAGGAGGACTGATAAAACGATGGGATAAGTGCATCAATGTTGGTGGAAATTATGTTGAGAAATGAAGGGACAATGTATGTATTGAAATAAACTGGTTTCAAGTTGTTATCATATTTAGTTATTTTTCTACAGCCATTTGTGACTTACTTATTGACTTCCCCACGTATTTTGCTGTTGTGATCTCTTGACAAGTTTAAGTTCATTAGTTTGCCACTGCTTTCTGAACGACCGACATTCATACCATTTTGTAACAAACCAACGCAAAGCGGTCTGCTGCCAAATAGCTCGCAGCTGTGGTTAGAACGCGGGTATGTCATTGTTACGATCTGCGTCCGTAACGCCCTTAAGCAGACCTTTTTAAATGACGTATATCATTTACAGGACGTTTGCGGTCAACACTAGAATTGTTTTGCTGTTATTGATGTCTTGGCAAGTTTACGTTCAGTAGTTTGCGCTCAGAAAGCAATGGCAAACTACTGAG
Organism: Cepaea nemoralis; assembly: GCA_014155875.1. NCBI lineage: Eukaryota > Metazoa > Mollusca > Gastropoda > Stylommatophora > Helicidae > Cepaea > Cepaea nemoralis. The sequence continues at coordinate 124,051 of JACEFZ010000559.1, read as the reverse complement.
CGTAATCTTGCTAACAGATCAACATACAGCTGAAAGATGCTGGTGTTGACAGCTAAGTCCTGCAAAGGATATGCTAAAAAAAAAAAAAAAAAAAGTTTGCCATTGCTTTCTGAACGACCAGCACCCATCCCATTTCGTAAAACACCAGCCCAATGCGGTCTCCTGCCAAATCGCGTGCAGCTTGTCTTTCGAACTCGGGTATGCCAGACCACAAACAAGATCATACGCCGCGGAGACCGGTTAAGCAGACGTTAGACAATCTAATATAAGCACATCAAGCAAGCAGTACATCTATACAGACAGATAGTGGCTTGGTTATCACAGCCACCCGACACGCCACACAAGCAGTACATCTATACACACAGATAGTGGCTTGGTTATCACGGCCACTCGGCACAGGACACCAGCTCAAGCAGCACATGATAGTGGTGTCTATTCAGTAGACGTGACGTAGAAGTTGCTGGTGGTCGGGTTGCGCCGGTCCTCGTTCATCCTGAACACCATCTCATAGGGGTAGGTCAACTTAGGGGCCGACACGTCGTCCAGTCGCTGCATCTGTAAGCACAATCAGATCACGTGATGGCATCTTTATTTTAATAAAACCACGTATAATTTCAGATCACGTGGTAAGCGTCTACCTCCTGTTTCTGGAAGCGAGTGTTGAATTATTGTACAGAATCTGCTCTCATGCCTGACCGTGAATCTTGGAAAGAGGTATAGTTTCAGAGGAGAATGTTTTGAATACCCGGGACTGAAGAGTAACAAAACAAGTACCTAGAGGAGGTTAATGAAAGTAGAAGACACAACCATAGTGGCAGTGACGTACAATATTCATTTGTCACGTGACAAGAAGAGATTCATCTAAAACATGATGACGACTAGGTAGAAGAAGCAAGGGCGGGCAGAGGGAAATGGTGCTTGAGTTTTTTACACAATTACACGAAGGAACATCTGTAATAGAAATGATCCAAATCATCAAAGACCGACATCTGTGAAGACACCTCTTGTTGGCAGGGCACACGATGATGATAATTATGAAGTGCATAGTAATGTATGTGATTAACTTCTCTTAATATTTTAATGGCCTCAGAGGGTGTTTAAGCAACTGTCAATTTCCCGAAGTTGTAATCTGATGAATATTACTCCAGTCATTAGTTAAACAGTCGTAGATTGACACTTCGTACTGCTTTAATTTCTTTCTGTGACGTCAGTAATGTCCAACTTTACAATTAGTATACTTTCTATACGTTTACCAAATTATATCGTATTTTAGATTTCATGTCACACACTAACGTGATGGCAATAATGATGATGATTATATTCTTCTTCTTCTTTCGTTCGCTTGAAATATGTCTATATCTGCAATGTCGTCTCTTGCATGAATTGAACTGTCTTTTTCAGTTCACACAGCGGTCCATAGAGTTTATCTTCCACTGTCGTCTCTCTAGGCCAAAAGGTTTGCCTAGATATGTTATATTTTGGGCAGTCTTGGAGTATGTGCTGTGCTGTCTGCGACGCCAATCCACATGTGCACATGGCTGTTTCACCAATCTTGAATTTTGTATACATGTGGTTGCGTAATCTATTGTGTCCTGTTCTGAGGCGCAGAATAATGACTTGTTCTGGTCTGTCCATAACGTGGTAGTCATCTTGAGCAGGATTTGGTGGCTTTCTGACTGATTTGATCATTCTTTTCTTTTGGTGGTATGTGACGGGCACATCAGGCTGTTCTTCTTTGGCTCCTTCCATAGCCAATTGATCAGCTCTGTCGTTTCCGGGTACTCCACAGTGGGATGGTATCCACTGTATGGTGACTTTATGCTGACTGCTAAGTTCATGAAGTAATGTCCTTAGTACTGGCAATTTCCCAGAGAGGAGCGCCTCGAGTACTGATTTTGCATCTGTCAGTAGCACCACAGGTTGTGTACCATTGCTGTTATTTAGTAATTTCTCTGTTGCTATCTTGATTGCCTCAATTTCGGCATCATAGTTATGGCAGTACTTTCCTGTCGGTACTCTGGCTGTGTCCCTAGTATTATTTGGGTATTCTATGTACACTCCCGCTCCTCCATTTCGAACAGCATTCTGTGCTGACCCATCTGTGTAGACTCGGATCCAGAGGTCCTGTGGGTATTCTTCATCAAGGAAGCTGAGAGTGGCTGTTCTGCGCTGCACTACTGTTCTGTTCTTCCTTGTCAAATATTCCTCTCACTTTTGTCTGGATTTGTAACGATAGTCTATGCTCATCTTTCCATGGAGTTCGCTCTGGAATAGTTGTTAGGGGGATACCAACTGTGGGCAGATCAGTGGTTTCTCTGCAGAGTCGTTTGGCCTGGTGGATAAAACTACTTCTTTTCAACCGCCCCATAGCTTTGTTTTCAAATCTGTTCTTCATAGGGTGGCCTGGCAAGCTGAGGAACTTTTCTGCTTGTATTAGTGTTTTCGTATCTCTGCGCTCACTCAGTGCCTGTGTCCTCTCCATCTTCTCCATTTCCACTATAGGGATTGATCTCATCCCTCCTGTGGTGACTCTAAGTGATTGATTTTGCACCTTGTCCAGCTCTTGTAGTGTGGTTTTTGATGCTGAACACCACGCAGTTGACCCATATTCCAGGTGTGCTCTGTTGGTAAACTTTGCTAAGTATTTTCGTACTGGCTCCCCATGTGGGTCCACTTAGCTTTCTCAGAATGGCTATTTTCCTTCTGGCTTTAGCTACTGATTTGTTGATGTACTTTCACCATGTCAGCTTGCCATCAAATGTTACTCCAAGGTATGTTGGTTCTTTATCATCTCTTAGGGGTGTTCCATTTATCTGGATGATCCCTGCCTTTTGTTTTGGAGAGAGGGTAAATAGAGTGGTGCTGCACTTGTCAGTGTTTATGCTGACACACCATTTATTTGCCCATGCAACAAATGTATCTACAGCTCTTTGTGGCAATCTGGTGGCCACTGATACATATTCATTTGTGCTCCATAGAACCAGGTCATCTGCGTACATTGCCGCTTTAATTCCATGCGGTAGGTGAGCAACAAGATCATTGATGAAAATTAGAAAAAGTGTGGGGGACAAGACTCCGCCTTGGGGAACACCGTGACGCAGCAGTACTTTCTTGCTCTTTAGTCCATCTATCTGTACTCGGGCTCTTCTGTTGTGCAAGTATGCTTTCACCCATTTGTACATTCTTCCATTGACTTTGCAGTTTCTCAGTTTTTTCATCAGACCTTCTATCCAGACTTTGTCAAAGGCTTTCTTCAGATCTATTCATGCCGCAAGCACCAGCTTCTTCTCTTGGAATGCATCCTCAATTTCTTGAGAGAGGTAGGTTGTCTGATCTTCCGTAGAGTAGCACTGCCTAAAGCCAGCCTGCTGTGGCACAAGGATGTTTTTACTTTCAATGTACCACTGCAGTCTGTGATTGATGATGCGCTCCAGTGTTTTGCAGAGACAGCTGGTGAGGCTAATTGGTCTGTAGCTAGAGGCAATGGAACCATCTTTCCCTGATTTTAGGAGGGGTATCATGATTGCTTCTCTCCAGGCTTGTCGAACACTGCCTAAGGTCCAGCTGTTATTGAAGATCTGCAACAGCTTTGTTTTGGCCTCTGTTCCTAGGTTCCTGATCATTTCATTGGAGATACCATCAGCTCCTGGTGACTTTCTCATTTTCAGTTTTGATATGGCTAGCTCCAGTTCGCTGATTGTGATGGGTGCCTCCAGAACCGCATGTACTATTTCCTTCTGTCCTGTATGTTGTCGTTTCTCTCGAATCTCTTGTTGTTTCTCTGGACTAATTTTAATATTGTTATCGTGTGCGAATGAGTCCGCAGAATGGTCAGCTGCTTGCTTTCTTGTTAAGATTTTTCCATCTTTATGAAGCGCAATTTTTGAGTTTCTCCCTGTGCCCTCGTCATTAAGCTGTTTTATTAGCTTCCACAATTTCCTTGTGTCTCTTTCAAAGTTCAGAGACTCCGTTTTCTCCTGCCAGCTTTTCCGTCTAGCCTGCAGCTTGGCCCTTTGAAATTTGGCTTTTGCATGCTGGAATTTATTGTGGTGCTCTTGGCTGGGTGTGGCCTCTGCTTGCTTTCTACACACTTCCACATCATTATGCAACTGTTCCAGTTCACTACTCCAGTGGGGTTTATATTGTTTACGGGTTCCTCTTGGTACTGTTTCTCGCGCTGCCTGTAGCATGCATTTCCCAAACTCTTCAACTACTTTATTTATGTCTTTCTCAGTGTTCAGGTTTCTAACCAGTATGCTGGTGCGATGCTTGTACATTGCCCAGTCTGCTTTCTTGTAGTTCCACCTCGAGAGGGTGCTGCTTTCACTTACAAGCTCATTTTCTACAGTTAGAAAGACTGGCCGATGGTCACTGCCACCAAGTTGTTTCCCAACAATTCGTGTAATGTTCCACTCCAGGTCTGGTGAATGAAAAGCCAGGTCAGGTGTAGTTGTAGAGTGCCATGATCTCGAGTAGAAAGTATGTGGGTCGGACGGCTTGTTAATCAAGATGAATCAATTCTCATCCTGCCAGTCTTCCAGTCTCTCTCTTCTCTGGTCCACGTGATCATAGCCCCAGCTCTGCGAGTGGCTGTTGAAATCGCCACACACAATCATTTTTTCTTTTAGTGGTAGTGTGTCCAGTGCCTGTGGGCGGTCACTTGGACAGTAGTAATTGATCAGATGTAGGTCTGTATTACCTGTCTTAAGTTTAAGTGTCTGATACTCAGCCCCTTCCATGTAGACTTCGATTTGGGAAGCCATGATATAATTTTTTACAAGTGTCAGTATCCCACCTTTTCGCCTGTCCTTTCGGTCAGATCTTTAACACTGGTAGACTCTGATTTTGAAGGCTATATTTTCATTGAGGTGAGTTTCTTGCAAGCGACATATGCTTACTTTTTCTTGGTCCAAGATTTTTTCTAATTCTATTCTTTTGTTGCTGACTCCCTCCGCATTCCAGTGCATTATTTTAAGTCTTCGTTTAGTATGGCCAGTCGTCCTATTCTCATGTCCCCTGGCTCCACAGGACATCTGAGAAGGGCCTCCAATAGTTGGGGTTGGACCCTTTCGAGACATAGGGCCCGGCACTGCACCTGCCTGGGGGTCCAAAGCAGGGCGAGCACCATAACAATTAGCAGTAGTCGATATATTCCATTTTGCGTGATTGCGTGGCATCCTGATTTTTGTGGTGCGCCTCTTGGCTGGTTGCCTCCGTCTTCAGCACCTTTCTTTGCTAGAGCAGACTGTGGTCTCACTCGAGTGTAGATGTGTACGCGCGCACACACCTGTCTGCGCATGCATGTACATGCATACACATCTACAGCATACTGGTTATTTTCCGGCGCCAGAGACTCGCCGTCGCCCCTTCTCCTGTTAGTTTAAACAGTTCCGCCACGTGAAGGCCAGGAGTTGGACTTTTGCTGCATAGGTTATGTATTCACAAGCCATTGAGGTATTTAAGCAATGTTGGGCGCTCAGCCCAACACTGCGCCTCGGCTACATACTGCAACATTTGGAACCCGATGATTATATAAGGATGATAGTTATGGTGAAGATGATAAATACCATGATAAAAACTTGTTTACATGATAACTCACCTCTTGTTTAGTCAAGCTCCAGCCGTTGGCAGCAGCCATGTTGGAGTCAAGTTGTTCCAATGTCCGAGCTCCAATGATCACCGAAGATACCACGTCCTTCTGAAGTAACCATCGGATGGCCACCTGGGGGACAGTTCTGCCTGTAGATGGACAACACGACCTTACTGAAAAAACGTACTAGAAATCTGGACTTAGAAATGGACAAAACACATCCATTAACTGCCACCTATAGGTTCAAATCTGCAAAGTCAGACCAAACATAATTCATCCAGACGTAACCGGATAGGAGTGAAACACAACAAACAAAAGGAGACATCAACACCAACTAGAAAACAAATCACTTAAATTCGATAGGTCATTGCATCGGGTTTATCCCATAGGGCTAAGTCTCTTTCCGCCAGCGCGGAAAGCGTAGCATAAAGCATGAACTCCGTAGCTCCAGCAACGATCCCCCCAAGAGTCTCCAAAAATAATGCACTCGTGAACCAAAGGACGTGGCCCAGAATCGAACCCACAACCTTCGGAGCCTGAGTCAGAGGGCGTGACCACGTTGCCACAGTAAGTCTCAATACCAACTAGAGATAACACACGACACAAAGGGAGCTTGTCGAGAGACCTGATTGTGAAAGTCCACAGCGGAGAAGAAACAGCATCAAGACTCCAATATAACATGTCATTAAACATAGTCGAACGAAGTGAAAACAGCTGATCTCTACAGAAAACAGAAAAAAAAAACATGCATGGTCTCGTGCATTCTATGATAATCCAATTTGTTCACAATGACTGAAATAAAAGTAACGGTTGAACGAAGATATAGAAGACGAAGACGAAGAAGAAGAAGAAGAAGAAGAAGAAGAAGAAGAAGAAGAAGAAGAAGAAGAAGAAGAAGAAGAAGAAGAAGAAGAAGAAGAACGGACATACGAACGAACGAACGAACGAACGAACGAACAAACGAACGAACGAACTTTATTTTCAAAGGGTTAAGAATTGGGCACACAAGCCCGCCTAACATTCTGCCCTTCTATCACTCTCTTTCATACATTATAACATTCACACATCATTCAAGGCTAACTGAGAACAGCAACAATATGAAAGATATGCATTATAAAGGCGTGAGGAAAATGCAAAAATCAATACTACACGACTCAGTAATATTAAATAATGGTGTGGCACTTGGTATTAGCTATGTGGAATACTGGTCTGCTAAAAAGCACAGAAGCCGGAAAGAAAATTGTGCACGATTTATTGCCAGGCATATTTCGCTGCATCTCGTCACTGCAGAGTGATATAATCATATGAAGTGAATAGTTGAATCATAATTTCGCTCAGATACATAACACATGGTCCTGATACTGTTCGAATGTGGAGCAATATTATCTCCACGGCAATCGAAGAGTCACCATGAAACCTTTCTGTCTGCACAACCCCGGTTATAATGTCTATTTGCTATGACTTGGTAGTACTTGAGTACTCGTTCCTTGTTCATCGAATACTGTATACGTTAAGCCTTCTCTTTACTAACTATAGGACAACAATTAAGCAAATATAAAGAGATACATTTAAGTACATTTAATGGCAGACAATTGTACTAAGTCCAGCAATCAACATTGATACCAAATAATCCTACCCTTGCTCTTTGCGATATCTTCCACAACGTCGAGGATGTCAAACGTCCGGTCACTGAAGTCCGAAGCGTGAGACAACCTTGTAGCTGTGAATGCCGCCCTGCCGTCAAGTGGAACTACTCCTCGAGTCAGCTTTCCGGTCAGTATGCCTCTGAGATTAGAAAACAATGTAAATCCAGCATAGCCCTGAGAAAGGAAAACAGTATTAGGCCAGTATTGCCCTGAGATAGGAATACAAACAAACTGACAAACAAACAAACCACCTTCTGCAGAACTTGCCAAGAAACTTTAACAACCATGAAAGAAAACATGAGAAAGATATCTGATAGCTAGACCCCCAGGCCCGGCATATCAAGTCATTAATTACCAACAACGTTGACACATGAATGAAATTAAAAGACGAATATATATCGCTTTTCAGAAACTAAAACAATTGAATACATTTCGGAGTGGGACAGATAAAAGTACAAAAATTAGATATTTAAGAGCATCAATCTTTCGCATAGCAACATACGCCTGTGATTCCTAGATACTTACTAAACAATCTGAACATCGCATACATGCCTTTGAATATAAATGTTATGGATTGGTTCTAAAAATATCTTGGATACATAAAAGAACAAATGCATCCATACGACAAGAACTGAATATTGAAGAAGGTTGGCTAAAAAATAACAAACAATAACACAAAGAAAATTGAAATAGTTTGTTAAGTTGAAACGTCATGAAAATTTGGAGACAACAATTAAGGAGGAAAATATGCCCGGAAAGAGACAAAGAGGAAGGCCAAAGAGAAAATGGATGCAGGATGTGGTAGATGATCTCCAGATGGGTGTGTCGATGCAGGACATCCTTTATGACCGAGATGTTTTCCAGGCGGTTGTTATGGCAGCGAGGTTCAGCAGAGAATTTGCTACTGAATGAATTAATAAATTGATTGCCGATATACTGACAAATTGTGTGATACAGTTTGATGCTATTTGTGTGGATATTATTTAGGTTTTTAACAATATAATAAATGATAATAGATATTGTTTGCAACGGTCTGAGGTAATATTAGGTACATGTTGTGATTGTATGATAGAATATGTGATATTTTTGTGGATGTAAGAGATAATATGTGATATTGGTTGTGGATATATTAGATAATGTGTCATGTTGTGAGTAGATGTAAGAGATAATATGTGATATTGTTTGTGGATGTATGAGATAATGTGTGATATTGTGTGTAGATGTAAGAGATAATATATGATATTGTGTGTAGATGTATGATAGAATATGTGATATTGTTTGTGTATGTATGAGATAATGTGAGATATTGTGTGTAGATGTATGATAGAATATGTGATATTATTTGTGGATGTATGAGATAATATGTGATATTGTGTGTAGATGTAAGAGATAATATGTGATATTATTTGTGGATGTATGAGATAATGTGTGATATTGTGTGTAGATGTAAGAGATAATATGTGATATTGTTTGTGGGTGTATGAGATAATGTGTGATATTGTGTGTAGATGTATGATAGAATATGTGATATTATTTGTGGATGTATGAGATAATGTGTGATATTGTGTGTAGATGTAAGAGATAATATGTGATATTATTTGTGGATGTATGAGATAATGTGTGATATTGTGTGTAGATGTAAGAGATAATATGTGATATTGTTTGTGGATGTATGAGATAATGTGTGATATTGTGTGTAGATGTAAGGGATAATATGTGATATTGTGTGTAGATATATGATAGAATATGTGATATTGTTTGTGGGTGTATCAGATAATGTGTGATATTGTGTGTAGATGTAAGGGATAATATATGATATTGTGTGTAGATGTATGATAGAATATGTGATATTGTTTGTGTATGTATGAGATAATGTGAGATATTGTGTGTAGATGTATGATAGAATATGCTGATATTATTTGTGGATGTAATAGATAATGTGTGATATTGTGTGTAGATGTAAGAGATAATATGTGATATTCGTTTGTGGATGTATGAGATAATGTGTGATATTGTGTGTAGATGTAAGGGATAATATGTGATATTGTGTGTAGATGTATGATAGAATATGTGATACTGTTTGTGGATGTATGAGATAATGTGTGATATTGTGTGTAGATGTAAGGGATAATATGTGATATTGTTTGTGGGTGTATCAGATAATGTGTGGATAGTGTTGTGTAAGATGTAAGAGATAATATGTGATATTGTGTGTAGATGTATGATAGAATATGTGATATTGTTTGTGGTGTATCAGATAATGTGTGATATTGTGTGTAGATGTAAGAGATAATATGTGACATTGTTTGTGGGTGTATCAGATAATGTGTGATATTGTGTGTAGATGTAAGAGATAATATGTGATATTGTTTGTGGGTGTATCAGATAATGTGCGATATTGTGTGTAGATGTAAGAGATAATATGTGATATTGTTTGTGGGTGTATCAGATAATGTGTGATATTGTGTGTAGATGTAAGAGATAATATATGATATTGTGTGTAGATGTATGATAGAATATGTGATATTGTTTGTGTATGTATGAGATAATGTGTGATATTGTGTGTAGATGTATGATAGAATATGTGATATTGTTTGTGTATGTATGAGATAATGTGTGATATTGTGTGTAGATGTATGATAGAATATGTGATATTATTTGTGGATGTATGAGATAATGTATGATATTGTGTGTAGATGTAAGAGATAATATGTGATATTGTTTGTGGATGTATGAGATAATGTGTGATATTGTGTGTAGATGTAAGAGATAATATGTGATATTGTTTGTGGGTGTATCAGATAATGTGTGATATTGTGTGTAGATGTAAGAGATAATATGTGATATTGTGTGTAGATGTATGATAGAATATGTGATATTGTTTGTGGGTGTATCAGATAATGTGTGATATTGTGTGTAGATGTAAGAGATAATATGTGATATTGTTTGTGGATGTATGAGATAATGTGTGATTGTCACTTGTTTTCCCGGGAGGAATGTGGAATCAACAAGCACATCTTCAACTTTATTATCTGTTGGGATTATTGACTGACTTTTGTCTACACTCCTCCCTTCTGTCTTTCCCTTCCATATATCTATTTCTTTCACTCTCTCTTGTTTTATTCTCTCACACATACTGTCAGACAACAGTTCCTTTCAACGATAAAATAAGTGAGAATTTATTAATAAAAACTATGTCTGGTGTAGGTATGGACTGTTTAAGCGTAGTTGATTATTGATTCTATTGTTGTACCAGAATGAACTCTGAATGTCTAGCAGCGGTGTCACATCTCGCCCACTCATTTTGCAAACACACAGGACAGCACATCAAACAGGAAAGCTCTCACCCTGGATGATCCGTATGCTTGAGTCTGACGGTAAATCCGTTATTGAATGAAACAAAACTGTTCATCCCTGGATCATTGTACAGTAATAATAGTCCAGTCAGTTTATGACTTCGCCCGAGTCTGTTTCATGAAATTAATTATCCACCACTGGAAAAACCACATCACCACAGTTCTGCATATTGTCTCTAATTACTAGCACTGTTTTGACTTGTCTATTGTTTCTTTACTAGGCATACAAGACGTATGTAGTTTTATTTTGCTTTGCTTTCTGCAAACTTATCTGTCTTTTTCCATTATTACTTTGGTTATCTGAATCTTCTTTTTCAAAAGTTCCTTTAAAAGTATAGTTTATATTCTTATTTGATCCTGTCTAATTCATTACTTGGTTTATTGGGGTATTTGCTCTCCCACAAATGAATTGCCTTGAGTTTTGAACAACGCTTTTTCCAGCACACAAGAAGTATGTGTCTATCTTCTCTGCTATATCCCGATGGGGAGTTTGAACCCTGTGAAAAGTATAACAGATCCAGTGATAAGCTCCTGCCACTTAATACTACTTATGCAAGTGTCCTTACTCCAGCCATAATGACAAGGCTCCGAAGTAAACACCCACATAAGACATATGAATTCACCAAAGTCTAACTATTCACTAACAGAAAGCAATGGTAAACGCTATGCACACACATCTAATTTCCTATGCTAAAACTATACTCTAATATTAGGTTTACCTTATCTATATCTATAAAACAAAGTGTATGTATGTAAATATATATGTAAATATATATGTATGTCCTTTATTTGTTCGCGAACGGCCCATCCGATTGAGATGAAATTTTCTACACGCCTTCCTTTCATTCCAGAGCTGTCAACTGTCATAGTTTTTTTTTCTTCTTCCTCCTCCTCCCTCCTCCCCCTCCCAAAATACGTACGTAAATATATGATGATGATGATGAAAGAATCCCCGAACCAAAACGCTAGGGAAAGGGAAGAAAATGACGTGACTACACAGAATCGTCACACGGCAATCATCATCATCAAGTGCCGTGCCGGCTGGCGTAGGCGTTCATGGCTCTCCGTAGATCTCAGTCTTTGGTTTTTTGGATCAACTCTGCTGCTGATATTCCTCCATGCCACGGCAATATCAATAACAATTCATCTTTTTATGTGTAAGGAAGTTATCTACAGTCGTGTAGAAGGGAAGAACTAGACGAGTATGAATTCGGAATGGCGAACTCTCTCCTCCTCTCTTCTCCTCCCTCTACCTCCTCCACCCTTCTCCTCTTCCTCCTCCCTCTCATCCCTCTCCCTCCTCCCTCCTCCTTCTCCCTCTTCCTTCTCCCTCTTCCTCTCCCCTCCTCCTCCATCCTCCTCCCTCCTACTCCCTCCGCCTCCTCCCCCTCCTCCCTCATCTTCCCTCCTCCTCCCTCTCCCTCCTCATCCCTCCTCCTCCTGCCTCCCTCCTCCTCCTCCTGCCTCCTTCTCCCTCATCATCCTCCCTCCTCCTTCTCCCTTCTTCTCCTCTTCCCTCTTCCTCCTCCTACCTCCTCCCTCCTCCTCCCTCTACCTCCTCCTCCTCCCTCCACCCTCCTCCTCCCTTCTCCTCCTCTTCCTCCTCCCTTTCCTTCCTCCTCCTCCTCCCTCTACCTCCTCCTCCCCCTACATCTTTCCTCCTCCCTCCTCCTCCTCTTCCACCTCCCTTTCCTTCCTCCCCTCCTCATTCTCCCTCCTTCCTCTCCCTCCTTCCTCCTCCTCCTTCCTTCTTCTCCCTCTGCCTCCTCCCTCCTCCTCTCCCCTCCTCCTCCTCCTCCTCCTTCTCCTCCTCCCTCCTTCTCCTTCCTCCTCCTCCCTCTTCCTCCTCCACCATCCTCCTCCCTCTTCCTCCTCCTTCTTCCTCCTCCTTCCTCTCCTCCCTCTTCCTCCTCCTCCCTCTTCCTCCTCCTTCCTCTTCCTCCTCCTTCCTCCTCCTCCCTCTTCCTCCTCCATCCTCCTCCCTCTTCCTCCTCCTTCTTCCTCCTCCTTCCTTCTCCTCCCTCCTCCTCCCTCTTCCTCCTCCTCCTACCTCCTCCCTCCTCCTCCTCTCTCCTCCTCCCTCCTCCCTTTTCCTCCCTCCTCCTCCTCCCTCTACCTCCTCCCTCCTCCTCTCCACTCTTCCTCCTACCCTCTTCCTCTTCCCCTCCCCCTCCTCCCTATTCCTCCTCCTCCCTTCACATTCCTCCTCCTCCCTCTTCCTCCTCCTCCCTCCTCCTCCTCATCCCTCCTTCTCCTCCTCCTCCTTCTTCCTCCCTCCTCCTCCTCCTCCTCCTCCTCCTCCTCCTCTCCTCCTCCTCCTCCTCCTCCTCCTCCCTCCTCCTCCTCCCTCTACCTCCTCCCTCCTCCTCCTTCACATTCCTCCTCCTCCCTCTTCCCCTCCTCCCTCCTCCTCATCCCTCCTCCTCCCTTCTCCTCCTCCTCCTCCCTCTACCTCCTCCTCCCTTCACATTCCTCCTCCTCCCTCTTCCTCCTCCTCCCTCCTCCTCCTCATCCCTCCTTCTCCCTCCTCCTCCTTCTTCCTCCCTCCTCCTCCTCCCTCCTCCTCCCCTCCTCCTCCCCTCCTCCTCCCTCTCCTCCTCCTCACCTCCTCCTCCTCCCTCTACCTCCTCCCTCCTCCTCCCTTCTCCTCCTCCTCCTCCTCCCTCTACCTCCTCCTCCCTTCACATTCCTCCTCCTCCCTCTTCCTCCTCCTCCCTCCTCCTCCTCATCCCTCCTTCTCCCTCCTCCTCCTTCTTCCTCCCTCCTCCTCCTCCCTCCTCCTCCCCTCCTCCTCCCCTCCTCCTCCCTCTCCTCTTCCTCTCTCCTCCTCCATCCTCCTCCTCATCACTCCTCCTCCCCCCTCCTCCTTCTTCCTCCCTCCTCCTCACTCCTCCCCCTCCTCCTTCCTCCTCCTCCCTCTCCGCCTCCTCCCTCCTCCTCCTCCCTCCTTCTCCCTCTACCTCCTCCTCCTCCCTCCTCCTCCCTCTACCTCCTCCCCCCTCCTCCCTTCACATTCCTCCTCCTCCCTCTTCCTCCTCCTCCCTCCTCCTCCTCTCTCCGCCTCCCTCCTCCTCCTCCTCCCTCTACCTCCTCCCTCCTCCTCCCTTCACATTCCTCCTCCTCCCTCCTCCTCCCCTCCTCCTCTTCCCTCCTCCTCCTCCCCCTCCTTCTCCTCCTTCTCCCTCCTCCTTCTCCCTCTTCCTCCTCCCTCTTCCTTCTCCCTCCGCCTCCTCCCTCCTCCTACTCTCTCCTCCTCCTCCCTCCTCCTCCCTCTCCCTCCTCCTCCCTCTCCTCCTCCTGCTCCCTTCTCCTCCTGCGTTCTCCTCCTCCCTCCTTCTCCCTCCTCCTCCCTCTTCCTCCTCCCTCCTCCTCGCCTCCTCCACCACCCTACTCCTCCCTCCTCCTCCTAATCCCTCCTCCTCCCTCCTATTCCTCCCTACTATTCCTGTCTCCTCCCTCCTCCCTCCTCTTCCCTCCTCCACCTCCCTCTTCCTCCTCCCTCCTACATTTACCCAAGACAGACAGACAGTCAGACAGATAGTGGGGAACGGGATCTTATATGACTACTTATATAATTTAAATGAGATGCTCTCGACCATGGGCTGGGCCGGGTCAGACAGACAGACAGATAGATAGATAGATAGACAGACAGACAGACAGACAGACAGACAGACAGACAGACAGACAGACAGACAGACAGACAGTCGGGAACGGGAACTTATATGACTACTTATATGAATTAAATGAGATGCTCCCCACCAGGAGTTGGGCGATGCCGGGCCGGGTCAGACAGACAGACAGATAGATAGTCGGAACGGGAACTTATATGACTACTTATATGAATTAAATGAGATGCTCCCCATCAGGGTCTGGGCGAAGACGGGCCGGGTCAGACAGACAGACAGACAGACAGACAGATAGACAGACAGACAGACAGACAGACAGATAGTCGGTAACGGGAACGAGAACTTATATGACTACTTATATGAATTAAATGAGATGCTCCCCACCAGAGTCTGGGCGAAGCCGGGCCGGGTCAGCTAGTGGTCTATAAACGTAGAAAAGAACCCTTTACTTTGTTGTGTTCTTTGACACATACACACTTCTGAAATTATGTATGGTTGTGACACTCATGGAGGGACAGCATTATTTACACCCAACCATGCATTCCCTAGGCATGTTGCTATTCTATTTCATCTTCTCCTTCTCGTTCTTCACTATCGTCTTTCTCTTCTGTTTCGTTGATCCTGAAAAAGACATTGGTTCGCGATGCAGAACTAAAAGATGCTAACTCCTAAGCAGCGAAAATCCATCATGTGGGGCTGGTAATGGGAAGCCCATAATCGTGTCAAGTAACTTTTAACATATGTGTTTGTCATGTCTCGCCTTTGAACTGTTTAATTTATAACTTACAATAATATGATTTTACCGGCTCCGTGGCCGAGGAATTAGCAGCTTTCTCCGCTAACTCCGAATACTCTCGTCACGTGACGCGACGAGAATTAGCAGTGGTTCGAATCGCAAAAGTGACTTATGAGAGTATGGAGCCGGTCGCTCAGAAAGTCGTGGCGCGCTGATGAGCGTAATCTAGCCTAGGAATCAACATGCAGCTGAAAGATGCTGGTGTTGACCGCAATATCCTGAAACAGGATGGAAACGCGGGGAAAAAAAAAAAAAAAAAAAAAATAATATGATTTTGAGAAACAAACCGTCGACATACCTAAATTTTATCTTTAATTATATATGACATGTGTCAGGTCTTAGTCAGATATGACTGAGCTACGGTATGACAGTAGACGGTACTACCTGCTTTATGTTAGCGCCAAACGTTGGGCTGCGCTTACCAAACCCGACACCCTACATTGTGCCAACGGCTTCGGGCGGAGGAGCGTAATTGGGAGGGTACAAGCCTTACCCTGGTGAGAGGAAATGCAACCTAAAGACAAAATGTCATGGCAGGGCAGACCAGGCCCTAGGCCTTGGTTGGCGGCTGGTCTAGGATCTAAGCTCTGACAGGCGGACAGTTAGAGCATTGCTTTGCTGATCCGGCAGCTTCTGCAGCTTGTCTCGTTCCAGATGTAGAGGTGTTACCTTTCCTCTGGAGTGAACTAGGCAGACCGAGAGATGGATCATGCTGCATGGGCAACACATGGTTTCTTTATTTTAGCCCAGGCTTTGTGCTATGGAGAGGCAATAACTCCATCCCTGTTCTTAACCGGTCTCGGAATCCAAGCGAGAGGCAACTGTTACGGGTAATAAGTCCGTTGGCTTAGACAATTGGCGTAGACATGGGACGCCACGCATTGTCTCTGACGGTGGGAGACCTACAGGTGTCACTGATCAGCTACCGCCCGCCTCAAGTGGGCATCCCCCGGCCAATTGCGTGCTGATCCGCCACAGCCTGCTTGCTTCAATGGGTGTTTGGGGCTAGGACAAAATCTGAACCGCAGGCTATAAAACCAATGCACTAGGTACTAATAAAAAGAAAAATAGAAACCTCAAGCTTCGGCCTGCAACCTGGAACGTGAGAACCATGTGTCCAGGATTTTCTACTGACTTGACCAATATTGACGATGTGAGAAAAACTGCTGTGATTGATGCCGAACTCAATCGTCTTAACATTGATATTGCTGGCCTGCAGGAGACTCGCCTCGCTGAGGAAGGGTCACTCAGGGAAAACAATTACACCTTTTTTGGAAGGGTAAAGGGCAGGTAGAAAAAAGGCAACATGGTGTGGGCTTTGCAGTGAAGAATTCGCTACTGGGAATGATTGAAATTCCAGCAGTAGGAAGTGAAAGACTATTATCCCTGCATTTGGCAACCTCTTGTGGTTTTGCCACGATTATTACTGCATATACATCGAAACTCGATTCTTCTGATGATATGAAGGATTCGTTCTATTAGAAGTTAGACTCCGTGATCAAGGCAGTCCCAACATTTGACTACATTTATATGCTCGGTGATTTCAATGCTCGTGTGGGAAAGGACTCGAGTTCATGGCCAGTGTGCCTTGGAAAATACAACATCGGTCGCGAGAATGAAAATGCGCAAAGACTGCTGGAGCATTGCACCACAAATGACCTATGCATTACAAACTCCTTTTTTAAAACAAAAGAGCTGCATAAGGTCACATGGAAACATCCAAGATCCGGCCATTGGCACCAGCTGAACTTCATCATTACACGGAGACAACATCTGAACCATATATAATTGACTCGAAGATACCACAGTGCTGACTGTGATACGGATCATTCTTTGGTTGTTGCAAGAGTTAGACTGAAATCAAAGAGAATCTACACAACTGAACACAAATCTAGCCCCAGGATTAATATTATTAACACTCACGATCCTGAATCGTGCTTTCAGTTTCAACAGCGACTTGAAGATGCTTTCACTGATACACCAAAAAATTGTACAGTAAATGAAAAGTGGGGTCAACTTAAGGAAACTCTTTATAAAACTGCCATAGGGGTTTACGGCACTGTGGATCATAAGACGCAGGAGTGGTTTGCGGCAAACAGCCAGATTCTGCAGCCCTTGATTGATAAGAAGAAGATAGCTCTCTTAAGAAACAAGGAAAGACCAACGCGTAACACTCCAAGTGAGCTAAAGCAAGCTAAGAAGGATGTGCAAAAGGCTGCCAGGCAGTGTGCAAATGATTATTGGATCAAGTTATGCGAGTCCATTCAAATCGCAAGTATGAAGGAATAAAGAAAGTCTGTCGTCCAATGATCAAAAGAAGTGCACCATTGAAAACCTTGACTGGAGAAATCATCACTGATAAGAAACAGCAGATGGACAGATGGGTATAGCACTATTTGGAGCTTTACTCAAGTGAGACCAAACTAGCGAATGATGCCCTCAACGCCATTGAGGCTCTACCAACTCTTGATCACCTGGACACACTTCCCACCATAACAGACGTTAAGTGTGCTATAAATGAACTTGCACATGGCAGGGCTCCAGGTAAAGATGGGATTCCAATATAGGTTATCAGGAGTGGGCAAGACACACTCACTATACAGATCCACCAGCTAATAGAGCTATGCTGGCGAGAAGGACAAGTCCCACAGGATTTCAAAGATTCAAACATCATAACACTGTACAAGAAAAAGGGCGATCGAAGCAACTGCAACAACTATAGAGGTATCTCACTTCTGTGTATTGTTGCAAAAGTATTTGCCAGAATTGTTCTGCGCAGACTTCAAGTCATAGGAGATCAAGTCTACCCCGAATCACAACGTGGCTTTCGACAGAACCGATCTACCATTGATATGATATTCTCATTGCGACAAATGCAAGACAAATGCCGTGAACAGAATCAACCACTGTTTATTGCCTTCATCGACCTCACAAAAGCATTTTATTTGGTCAGTCGTGAGTGTCTGTTCAAGGCACTAAAGAAGATTGGCTGCCTACCAACTCTTCTGTCCATTGTGGAATCGTTCCACACAGGCATGAAGGGTATAATCAAGTTTTATGGTGCACCTTCTGAAGCGTCTGAGATCAAGAATGGAGTTAAGCAAGGTTGTGTGCTCCCACCCTCTTTGGAATATACTTTTCACTTCTACTGAAATATGCCTTTCATGATCAGGATGGTGGTATATACATTCATGCACGCTCAGATGGCGGCCTCTACAATGCTCAGAGATTGAAGGCCAAGACCAAAATTAGGAGGGTACTGATCAGAGAGTTGTTTTTTGCAGATGATGCTGCAATAACGACCCACTCTGAGGAAGAATTAAAATGTCTACTATCTGCATTCTCCAGTGCTTGTTCTGAATTTGGTTTAACAATTAGCAAAAAGAAGACACAGATTATGTCACAAGGTGCACATGGGGTACCATCAATCTTTATTGAAGCAAATTATCCCTAGATCAGGAGATCAACATCCATATTGGTAAGGCAGCAACAACAATGAACAGTTCAAGAAAAAGAGTCTGGGAGAACAGGAAGCTTACTGCCAAAACAAAAGTCCTTGTCTATCAAGCCTGTGTCCTTAGTACTCTTGTTTATGGCAGTGAAACCTAGACAACTTACTCATACCAAGAGAAACGTTTGAACAGCTTTCATATGTGGTGTCTGCGAAGAATTATTGGTATTAAGTGGCAAGACAAAATCACAAATACTGAAGTATTGGAAAGATCAGGTTGTGTGACGGTTTATTCCATGCTCAGTCTTCGTAGACTTAGATGGATAAGACATGTTAGAAGGGATGGTGGATGGTAGAATACCAAAGGACATCTTTTTTGGTGAATTACAGATGGGTAAGAGATCTCAGAGTCGGCCTCTACTACGATACAAAGATGTGTGTAAGCGGGACATGATTGATACAGGTCTCAGCAACTCACTTGCGACAGGCATACAATGATTCCCTACTTTTGCACTACACGAAAGTGACAACTCGTATTGTTTGCAAAAGGATACATTTTATTCGGAGCTGATCGTACAATAGCTCCACGAGCGGAATACCACATCGGTATTAAACATCATAGTATGTTATGAAGATAAGATGGAATGAGGAGATGATATTAATATTATAACTACTGAAGCTAAGCTGAAGTCCTAACTATTATACTGTCCTTAACAACAACAAAGTATCCCCAGCGGATACACGTCTGATCCCTACGCCGTCCAGTCTCTGTCTGAACCCGCTGTACGTGGTGTGTTCAGCCACGAGCAATTAGCTCAGCGTGCGTTCGTTAGTTTACGTGCTGGGCACTTGGTTCTGTTGACCAGAATTACTTGGTCCCTTCTCGTGAAGTGGGTTTCCCAGTCTCTTGGGTAACCCCAGCTCACCTGTACTTGTTGCCCTCCTTGTTGACACAAGTGTGTCCCGTTATAGCTATTTATAGCGTTTGTGTCTCTTCTGTCTGGTCTCCTATACTGTTATGTTACTTATCCTCTTCCTAAGCTCTATTTTAGCTCTCCTTAGCTTTGAGCTCTCTCCTAAGTCTTTGACAACAGGCATTGATAATGCACATTGGGAGCAAGTCGCCGCTGAACGTGTTGCATGGAGGGCAAAGATCAGAAATGGAATAAAGACAAAGGAGAAAATTATTGCAGATAAGTCACACACCGAGCGTGTGAGACGCAAGATAGTGCATGATGGTGGAAATTACCACGTGTTCACATGCACCCACTGTGAACGGACATTTACAGCGCAAATTGGTCTTACCAGTCACACTCGCTACCGCCATAGGTAAAAGTTATTATGCCTTTTTAAAGCACAAACTATTGTTTGTCAAGACGGCAATGTGCCAGTGATATATATGACAACTTAAAGAGACAGAACAATCCGCCGCCAAATAAGAGCTGTCTCCACATCTGCTAAGATGTGAATTTTTTTTTTTTTGCATATCCTTTACAGGACATCGCTGTCAACACCGGCATCTTTCAGCTGCATGTTGATCTCTTGGCAAGATTACGCTCAGTAGTTTTGCCATTGCTTTCTGAGCGGCCGGCTCACATACCCCGTAAGTTACCGATGCGATTCGAACCACTGCTGATTCTCACCGTCATCACGTTACCGACGAGAGTATACGAGATTACGGAGAAAAGTCATAACTTCTAAGCCACGAAGCCGGCACGATGTTAATTATATTTCAAACACGCGGCTCAGAGTCCACAAGCTAAACGTATGTGTAGTTCGTGTCCCGAAGTAGGGACTGGATATGGATCTATGATGTGATAGGGTCAACACATTATGTAGGCTTAAGTGTACGCAGGAATAGGTGGTCAGTCTTCCCTTCTGTTAACGGGTGACGAACGGAAGAACTTAGCTCTCTTCCTACAGCGTAATTACATTAGCGTAACTCCCTATCTACAACACTAACGCGTCCGCGTGTGTATTACATTTGACAATACATCAAATACTTAAAAGTTTTAAACATATGGAGTCTCCGTGGTGAAGTGGTCAAGCTGTCTGCCTCTAGCTCCAAAGGTTGTGGGTTCGATTCCTGGTTACGTCTTTCGGTTCACGAGTGCATCGTTCTTGGAGACTCCTGGGAGTCGTTGCCGGAGCTACGGAGCTCGTGCTTTATGCGATGCTTTCGGGGCATTGAAGTCGAACCTCTCGACTTTTAAGGTATATATAAACCATAATCGCCTGTGCTTACCAAGGAATGAAAACATATGTTATTCATTGGCAGATTCACTGAAATGCCGACATCGTCATGCTACACCGAACACAGTGCGGCTTCATATGTCGTCACTCGTTTCAGTAACAATGTGAGAAGTGTAGTCTGGGTGATGAAGATGATACGAATTGTCATCAAGCCCTTTCTTTGTGTGACTTTTACAGGGTCACTTTTCTCAATATATTTTCCAATACTCTTTCAGTCTATTATTTTAATATATTTTTCGAATAAATGCCCTTCAATACCAGTCTCCCTGGCCGAGGGATTAGCAGCTTTCTCCGTAACCCCGAATACTCTCGTAGTTAACGTGAGCGCACGAGAATTGGAAGCGGTTCGACGCGCCAGTGACTTATGAAAGTCTGGCCCCGGCCGCTCAGAAAGTCGTGGCGTGCTGATGAGCGTAATCTAGCCTAGGAATCAACATACAGCTGAAAGATGCTGGTGTTGACCGCAATATCCTGAAACAGGATGGAAACTTGAGTCGCTTACCTGGTCTTCTTTGTGAGAACAATATAAAATAACATGAAGTAATGCGGCTTTACAGAACACAATAACGGAAAGCATAGGATGCTGCGACGACCAGCCTTCATCGGCAAACAGATACACAAAACACAAAACATAAACACCGGGAAGACATATTAGTGATTAAATTATGGCAAAGAACGGAATGAAAAGAATGGGCAAACAATGAGAGCAGTGAAAATAAAATTAGAAAATGAACAAAAATGTGTTACTTATCTCAGAACCTCAGACTGTGATACTAGTATATATATATATATATATATATATATATATATATATATATATATATATATATATATATATATATATATATATATATATATATATATATATATATATATATAATTAATGTAAGTCCCCGAATCGAAATTTATCCGCACATAAGCACTCTATCCCATTTAAAGGGAGGATATTTCTTTTCATTACGGGACACATAAATCCATCTTTCCGTCCAGTTTGGTAGCACACTAAACAGAAACCCCATGTTCTGCTTTTTATAACGAGTGTCCCATCCTCCGTTGATTGTTTGATCTACAATCAAATATGCCGTATCCTGCCCATCAAACAGCGGTGAAATCACGTAGTGGTTAGTTGTTCGTTTCTCTCCGTTGTTACGCTGTTCCTCCGTTCATCGCTGGTCGCACTTCAAAGCGATCTATTGTTTGATCACCGTCTTTCTGTCCGTTCCTTTTCCCGTCGGCCGATACGAGCGGCATCCACTAACCTCGGCGAGTACCTGTATCCTATTTTTATATTCGGAGGTCAATGATCTTTTCTTTATTCCTCCTCTCAGAATGAAGTACACAATTGTTAACCCTCCTCCTACATGTATTATGATATGTAATTTATCAAGGAATCACTAAACCGCAGTTTTTTCGTGACAGTGATAGTGTGTGTAGATGTAAGAGATAATATATGATATTGTGTGTAGATGAAGAATAGAATATGTGATATTGTTTGTGGATGTATGAGATAATGTGTGATATTGTGTGTAGATGAATGATAGAATATGTGATATTGTTTGTGGATGTATGAGATAATATGTGATATTGTGTGTAGATGTAAGAGATAATATATGATATTGTGTGTAGATGTATGATAGAATATGTGATATTGTTTGTGGATGTATGAGATAATGTGTGATATTGTGAGTAGATGTAAGAGATAATATGTGATATTGTTTGTGGATGTATGAGATAATATGTGATATTGTGTGTAGATGTATGATAGAATATGTGATACTGTTTGTGGATGTATGAGATAATGTGTGAAATTGTGTGTAGATGTAAGAGATAATATGTGATATTGTGTGTAGATGTATGATAGAATATGTGATATTGTGTGTGGATGTATGAGATAATGTGTGATATTGTGTGTAGATGTGAGAGATAATGTCTGATAGTGTTACGCAAGCAGTCGAATTCTCAGACCTGAACACAGTCGGCTCAAGCTATATGGTCGTCTTCTACGGATCGGAACAGCAGTGGGATTCGTTAGCTCCCTCAATTCTGAACCCTCTTTAGGAAAACACTGCTCACCTCCATAGCATGAGGAAGGGGCTAGAAAAGGTGCCTTAAACATTGCCTGATCCATCATTACCTAACCAGCTAACCTCGGTTGGCGGGTACCCTATAACTGCGGTCGACATACAACTAAAGTAAAATCAGTTAAAGCAAGAAAAGCAAACCATATTCCCTTAACCATCGGAACTTAGAATGTAAGCACCCTTCTAGATAGAGAAGGCGTGTCGTGCCCAGAGAGACGAACATCACTGATTGGGAGAGAGCTGGGCAAGTACAACATCGGCATTACAGCCTTGAGCGAGACACGACTTGCAGAAGAAGGCCAAATCTCTGAAGTAGGTGCTGATAACACATTCTTCTGGAGTGGAAGAATAAGTGAAGAAAGACGTCAATCTGGTGTGGGATTTGCCTTTAAGTTGGCCCTTGTTGGCAATCTAGGTGGATTTTCGAAGGCTATAAAAGACAGGCTTATGGCGGTTAAGTTACCCCTACTGAAAGGATGGAAGCATGCAACCATCGTGGGTGTCTACGTACCAACCATGACCAATGAAGATTACGTCAAGAACTTGTTCTATGAGGACCTGCACAGTGTCTTAACATCTGTTCCCAAAGGAGACAAACTTATACTCCTTAGGGACTTCAATGCCAGAGTAGGCATGGATACAGCCTCTTGGTATGGCATTATTTGAAAGCACGGAGTCAGAAATTGTAACAGAAATGGACTCCCCTTCCTTCAGACCTTTGCCGAAAACGATCTCCTGATTACCAACACAATTCTCCGTCTTCCCATGAGAAATAAACATCGTGGATGCACGCTCTTTCGAAACACTGGCACTTCATTTACCATGTTATCGTCAGGAGAAGTGACAAACGGGTGGCAAAATCCATGTGTGGTGCCGAATGTTGGACAGACCATCGTCTGGTTGTCTCAAAAATGAACATGCACATCAAACCACCACTGCGTCCTCAGCGGGTAAATGTGCCAAAAAAAAATATGTCGCCAGTCTAAATAGTTTTAAAAATGCAGCTGTCGTTTGAAAATATGTTGGAAGACCGCCTCAAGCCCACTACCGCAGCTAAACAGGATGCAGAAACAATGTGGATAGTCTTAATGGGCGCATTTAACAACACTGCTATAGACATCCGGGGTCCAGTCTCCCGGAAGCATAAAGTCTGGTTTGATGAAAATACCGATCAAATCAACCAACTGCTGGCCGAGAAACATCTTCTCCACAAGGCATATTTGAACGACCGAAGTCGAACATTTTAAAAAAAGGGCCTCCAGTAACATCAGCAGAACATGCGGAACTCCTGACTGAGCAACAAAGCTGATGAGAATTAAGGCTAGGCTGACAGACATAATATGAAAATCTTCTATGCCTCGCTAAAGGCCCTACATCACCAGGCATGTTTTTCCTCTTTAGTGCTGATGGTGGTACATTGGTCACCGATAAGAAAGAAATACTCCAACGCTAGGCAGAGCATTTCAGCAACAACTTAAATGCAACATCCTCCTTCCATGACAAAACCATCAACAGCCTTCCCCAAGTCCCCACTAATGATACTCTTACAGACTTGCCAACTATAGTGGAATTAAATAAAGCTATCTAGCAACTTTAAAGCGGTAAGGCCCCTGGTCCCGACTCAATCCCGGAAGAGATCCACAAAGCCGGTGGACCGGTTTAAATAGAGCAGCTTCATCAAGTCTTTACAAACATATGGGTGAATGAGACCATGCCACAGGATTTCATGGACGTGCCAATAGTCTACCTTTACAAACGTAAAGGGACAACCACCGAGGCATCTCCTTGTTCTGAATTGCAGGGAAGATACTCGCCGGAATTCTTCTCATTCGCCACACAGCCCATCTCGACAAAGGTCTTCTTCCTGAGAGTCAATGTGGCTTCAGAAAAGAACGAGGAACTGTTAACATGATTTTCGCTGCAAGGCAGTTACAAGAGAAATGTCATGAATAGAACTCCGAAATGTTCTCCATTTTCATTTATCTTTAAAAGGCTTTTGATACAGTCAGCAGACAGGGACTGTGAATTATTATGGCGATATATGGCTGTCCAATTAGTGCGGCTATTTTATGATGGTATGCAGGCAAGAGTACAGGAATATGACGAATTATCTGAGCCCTTTCCTGTCACCAATGGCGTGAAGCAAGCCTGAATCCTGGCACCAACACTGTTCAGTCTCACGTTTTCAGCTATGCTGACAAATACCTTCGAAGAAAAAAAACGACATTGCAATGTACATTAACTACCGCATCGACGGTGGAAAGGGGGAGGGGGGAGGGTTATTCAATTTAAGAAGGCTGAAAGCTAAAACCAAAACTACCAGCGACACCATCAGAAAGCTACTGTTTGCTGAAGATTACACTTTATGCCAACTCAGAGGCAGACATGCAACACAATTTTTCAGCTTTCTCATATGCCTGTGCCAACTTTGGGCTCAATATCAACTTGGAGAAGACTGTAATTATGTACCAGCCAGCTCCAGGGATTAATCACACAGAGCCGAATATCAAAGTGAATGGTCATACACTAGGTGTTGTGGACAAATTCACCTATCTTGGCAGCTATCTTGTCACAAGCTGCCACAATTGATGACGAAGTGAATGCAAGAATCTCCAAGGCCAGCGCGGCCTTTGGCAGACTGTACAGAATAGGTGGAACAGAAATGGAATAAGCCTGCAAACAAAGCTGAAAGTCTACAACACCGCCGTCAACACTGCTATATGCTTGTGAAATCTGGACTGTTTATCAGCGACACGCTAGGAAATTAAACCACTGACACACAGTCTGCCTTAGGAAGCTATTTAAGATTAAGTGACAAGACAAGATCACATACACTGAAGTTCTAGAAAGAGCGTCCATGCCCAGTATTCACACTCTACTAATAAAGAATTAGCTTCGCTGGGCTGGTCACGTGACTCGCATGCCAGACAACAGGCTACCTAAATGATTTTTTTTTTTTTTACGGCGAGCTGCGTTGTGGTAAACGCTTCTAAGTCGGCCAGAGGAAACGCTTTAAAGACACTCTGAAGACCTCACTAAAAGCTTTTGGGATTCACCACGACACTTGGGAGACTGCTGCCATAGACCGAAATTCGTGGCGTGCAACATTACGCAAGGGTGCAGTCACTTGTGAAGCAAACAAGACTGCAGGAGCTGTGGAAGAAAAGACTGGCCAGAAAAACCACAGCAGGAGATCCTCTTCGGGAAACGACAAGCATTCTTTGCCCACATTGTCAACGAACATTTCGAGCCAAAATGCGTCTTACCAGCCATTTTAGAAATCACGGCTGCAATAATTCAAATCCACTGGATGAAATGAATGGTCATCATCATTCTTGATGGACAACCACAATGAGATAATATGTGATATTGTTTGTCGGTGTATGAGATATTATGTGATGTTGTTTGCGGATGTAAAAGATAATATATGTTATTGTTTGTAAATGTATGAGATTGTGTGTGATATTGTTTGTGGATTTTTGAGATAATATTTGTTATTTTTGTGGATGTTAAAGACACACACACAACAAACCGAAGCATACGTCACGCAATAAATTCTACACATATTCATTAATAAATTACTCAGAAGAATATGAAAAAGTATAATTCCTGGGCAATGATAAATTATTCCTAATAACCTAAGACTATATGACACAGCGATAGTACACAATTACCCAGAATGATCTAGAACATCATGACATTGCTGTTGGGGAATAAACAGAAACAGTATGACATACAGGCAATGATAAATTATCCACAATACACAGAAACAATATAACACACAGAAAGTGATAAATTATCCATAATAAACTGAAACAACCTGACACACAGAAAAAGATACATTAACCACAGTACACAGAAACGGTCAGGCGCAGATACAGTGATAAATTATCCACAATGAACAGAAACAGTCAGACACACAGCCAGTGAAACGTTATACACAATAAGCAATAAGAGTCAGACACACAGACCGTGATAAACTATCCACAATAAAATGAAACAGACAGAAACACAGACAGTGATAAACTATCCACAATAAACAGAAATAGACAGAGATACATACAGATATAAATAATCTACAATAACCACAAAAGGTCAGAAACACAGAAAGTGATAATTTAAATTTTTTGGACATGTTATGAGAAGAAATGGACTGGAGAACTTAGTGACAGCTGGCAAGATCGAAGGGAACAGACCAAGAGGAAGACCGAGAGGAAAATACCTGGATGGCTTGGCCACATGGCATGGACGAGACAGGAACACTGAGCTGATCCACGACTCTGGTGATCGAGTGAAATGGCGAATCATGACCGCCCACGCTTTCCGGCATGGCACATGATTGATTGATTGATAATTTATCCACAATACACAGAAACAGACAGACAGACAGACAGACAGACAGACAGACAGACAGACAGACAGGCAGGCAGGCAGGCAGGCAGACAGACAGACAGACAGACATACAGACAGACAGACAGACAGACAGACAGACAGCGATACATTATTAACAATAAACAGACAGACAGAGAGACACACAGACAGACACTGACTGTTTAAGCGGGCTCCAAGGAAGAACACCGATGCCCTCATTCTTGCACACCTGGAAGGACTCTACTTCCGACTCTCGCGTGACCAGGTTGTATTGTTGCTGGATGTAGGCAATGACAAGAACACAATTACACATTTTTTTTCATTTGATCACCTGATGTTTGATTTGACAATAAACATACATGTTCCTAGATCACATCTTGATGTTAATGTTTAGGTCACATTTTTCACTTGTAAGATATCAACCAATCAATCATGTGCCATGCGGGAAAGAGTGGGCGGTCATGACTCGCCATTTCACTCGATCACCAGCGTCGTAGATCAGCTCAGTGTTCCTGTCTCGTCCATGCCATGTCGCCAAGCCATTTAGGTATTTCCCTCTCGGTCTTCCTCTTGGTCTGTTCCCTTCGATCTTGCCAGTTGTCACTAAGTTCTCCAATCCATTTCTTCTCATAACATGTCCAAAAAATTTTGACTGTCTACGTCTAATTTCTCTAATCAATTTACGATTGTCATTTGTCTCCTGTAGTACTTGGTCATTGGTTTTTCTGTCTGTCCATGGTATTCTTTGCATTTTCCTCAGAAACCACATTTCTGCAACCATCAGATGTTTTTCAGCTTGACTGCACATTGTCTAAGTTTCACATCCATACAAAAGAACAGGCTCTATGTATCCCCTCAACACTCTTTTTCTCGTTTCAATTGACATCTTTTTATTGGTCAGAATGTTTTTCATCTTGCTAAGGGCTACTTTCGCCATGGCGATTCTTGTTCTAATCTCTTCAAGGCATCTCCCATCAGATGTTATGACTGCTCCGAGATAATTGTACCGATTCACTTGTTGAAGAATATTCCCATTTACTTGTATATTACATTGTGGTATTTCATTCTTCCTAGTGACGACCATAACCTGTGTCTTTTTACAATTTAATTCTAACCCCAGTTGCTCACTGTGTACAACAACCGCATCTACTAATTGTTGCAGATCCTGCGCATTGTCTGCAATCAATACTGTATCATCTGCATATCTAATGTTATTGATGTTTCGTCCTCCAATGATGATTCCGTTTATATCTTCTACATTTCTGAAAATATTTTCACTGTATATGGAAAAAAGATCTGGAGACATTACACATCCCTGCCTAACACCTCTCTTAATAGGATGATATTGTCCCACTTCATTATCAATCCTTATGGCAGCTTGTTGTTTCCAATATATGTTTTTTATAAGTCTAATGTCTTTCCCATCAATTTGTAGATCTGCAAGCATATCCACCATGCTGACATTATAACTCTATCAAAAGCCTTTGTGTAGTCAATAAAGCAAAGATGTAATATCCTTGTTTACTTCTATAGCACGTTCAATAACTGTTCGCAGCATATACACAGCATTTACTGTACCCTTTCCTTCTACAAACCCACATTGTTCTTCCCCTATTTCAGATTGTATTTTCTTCCTCACTCTTTGCATGATAATTCGTAGCAAAATCTTTGTGATATGACTCATTATACTAATTGTTCTATGTTGATCACATTCCAAGGCTCCTGATTTCTTTGGGATTGCAATAAATACAGAGTTACATAATTCAGAAGGTATATCTCCAGTATCATATAATGTGTTCAGCAGTCTGGTGACTTTATCTACTCCATATTCTTCTAAAGCTTTAATCATTTCTGTTGTGATGTTATCTGCACCGGGAGCCTTGCCAGCTTTCATATGCTTAAGAACATTTCGAACCTCCATCTTCAAAACTGGCGGTGCTTCATTATTAAATCTAATTTCATACTGTTCCTCTTTGTTATCATCATAGATGTTTTTCACATAATCTGTCCATACATGTAGAATCTGTTATTTTTCTGTTATGATTTTGACATCTTTAGTTTTTAGATAGCCTGCTGATGTACTTGTTCTTTTATTAGTAATTTCCTGAATTCTTGTGTGAACTAATTTGGTATTGTGACTTTTGTGTTGTTTTTCAATTTCTAAGCACTTTTCCTCAAGCCATGCTTCTTTTGCCGCCTTACATAATATTCTGACCTGTCTGTGAATTTTTTCTTATGTGGCAGAATTATTTTTGTGGAGTCTTCTTATTTCCATTAGTGTAAAATTTCTTCAGTCATCCCTTTCTTACGACCCACCTTCTTTAATTTTGGAATAGTTGTTTCTGCAGCCAAACTAACTGATCGAATTCTTCAACATTTCCCATTGATCATCCACATCCTGGAATATAATCTCTAGATCAGACAATATATCAAATCTATTCTGTACTTCTATGTTGAATTTGTTTTGTATTTCCTTGTCATTACTAAATGTACACAAATCGTATTTAGTGTTTCCTGTTATATACTTGACTTTCTTCAACTTTATCCTCAATGTTCCTGTAAGTAATCTGTGGTCACAATAACAATCAGCAATGGGAACTGTTTGTGCTATTGTTAACACGTTTCTAAATCTTCTGCTAACCAGAATGTAATCAGTCGTTTCTAATCCTGCTATCAGGACTCCTCCATGTCCTTACTCTTCTATGGTGTTGCTTAAACCAAGTGTTTCTTACGATCATTTCCTGTTCTTTTACCCACTCTACGAATCTGTATCCTCTTTCAATTCTATCTCCTAAACCATAGATTCCTACTGTGTATCTATCACCTTGATTTCCTACTTTTGCATTGAATTTCCTTATTATGATGTTTATTTATGAATTTTTACATTTCTTTAAGGCAGACTCTATGTGTCATTATAAAATTCTTCTACACTATCTTCACTGGATTCTCCTGTTGGGACATATACTTGAATAACATTTATGTTAAAAGGTATGCCACTTAATTTAACTAGTAGAACTCTGTCCAACACTGCCCAATATCCTTGAACAGATTTTGATGTTTTCCGGTCCAAAATAATTGCCACTCCCCTTTGTCGATCTTCACCTCCAGAATAAATCATCTTAAAATCTGCATCTATCTTGATGCCTGCTCCTGTCCATCTCGTTTCGCACATCCCTAAAATATTAATGTTTTCTCTTTCCATTTCTTGTTTTATGTTATCTAAATTTTCGTCGTCGTTTAGCCTAACATTACATGTTGCTAATTTGAATGTCTCTGTCCTTGTTTTGCGATGATCAGTCTTTAGGCAATCATAATGTACTAGGCACTTTTAAATAGGTAGTTTCCGTTGCTTTCCTCTATAGCAGTAACCATATTGGTCGGATGATCGCAGCCATTGTCTCGCGAAAGAGATCCTCAGCCTGACGTTGCGAAACTTCCATGGCTTCTTTTGAACACTTCCAATAAACGACTACGAAATAACACCACATAATCTACAGGAAAACACTAAAACAGCGTCGCCCCGAAGAATAAAACCGTCACGTCGTAGCCATTTTACCGGTTCTTAATATATAGACAACACTAAACAAACAATTCATGCCTACAAATTATTAGCAAACAGACTAAAGTCATGATTTTCACCGACAGAAAGAACGTTAAACAATTTAGTTTTATATAAATAATGGGAGATTGAAACAAGTATCCCTATGTATCTACGCGTGGCTCATAAACACCAACAGAATGTGGCACGTGTGACACTGAATTTATTCAACAATGGTCTCGTGTACATTTAAAACATAAAACACATACTTGTCCTAAGTAAACGCAAAAACTGAAGTCAGGGCTTAACAAATGCAATTAGTATTACTCGGTGTTGTGCAGATTGAAATATTGGATCTTGAGGACAACAATAGAGCATAAACACGAGATTTTCCCTCGCGTGCTTCTATTTTGGACTGGGACCAGTTTCTTTGTCAGAAAGAAAAGACAAAACAGGAAGAGCAAGACTAGTTAAAACTGTAAACTGAAGACCGTAATGGAGGTAAACGGTTAAGACGAAAGATCCAAAGATCATCAAAGATGCAAATGGTCAGACAACATGAAGGTATTGTCATGGTACAACCCGACAGCGTGCGCAAACAAGGATGAGGACATTCATTTCTGGAGATACATGGAGGAAAACTTCAGCAAACAATCATGCTAATTATAGACCACGATAGTAATAGGCAGACGCAGCCCACCTAGATGGAACTACAAAAATACCATATGAAATTTGACTAATCGTCGCATCAGCACACTTATCAATAAACCTGCCATTAAACGCATAAATATTACCATGTTGGTAGATGAACCGACCTTACATAATGTAATAACTACCATGTTGGTAGATGAACCGACCTTATATAATGTAATAATTACCATGAACAACAACAAGCAGCTGTTAGAGTAGCCGGTGAAACAACAAAATAGCTTGAGGTGTAAATAGGGTTGCCAGACGTCCGGCGAAAAGAGGACATGTACTCCTTTTTTAGCCTAATATTCTCCGTCCGGCGGGAAAAGCTAAAACCTTTAAAATTTTCGGTTTTTCTTATATTTTATGTTATAATTTTTAATGTGGTATCTGAGACGAATGTTGCGAATTCATTGGACTGCCTGAGTAACTAACAACGACTGCCTGAAACCGGCTAATGAAACCCGAACATTATACATAACAATAAGAAAGAGACAAACATCTTTCTTCGGACATGTGATGAGAAGAGAGGCATTGGAGAACATCGTGACAACTGGAAAGATCGAGGGAAAGAGAGGCAGAGACAGACCAAGAGAAATGATGCTGGACGGACTGAGACGGTGGCATGGAGGAATATCAGCAGCAGAGTTGGTCCAGAACACCAAAGACCGAGATCTATGGAGAGCCGTGAACGCCTACGCCAGCTGGCAGGGTATTTGATGACGATGATTATAATTTTGTATGTATTGTTGTTCCAACTTACAATGTATCTACCTCAATCATATGTTTACATTGTTAAAATGTAAAAAGTCTATGCATTTCTGCGAACTAGTCGATTATAGTAATTCTGTTATCTGTATGTGGCTCAGTACTCTTGCACGGTAGAATTTATTTTTCCAAAGTTGCCCAATTGCAGTGTTGCTTTTCAGAGTTATTTAAAATTTGTGAAGTATTTTTCTTTATCCCTGGACACAATGGCAAAGTGGACAGAGTGTTCTCCTTGAGAAGAAACGAACAGACTCTTACTCGACTCTGTAAAGGGCATCATTCTCACAAAGTACAATTTGAAGAATCTTACCTGTGAACAGTTTTATGTATATGTGATTGCTAACGAGGATCTTCTACGAAAAGTTGGCTTCTCAGAGAAATATGCTGAGTAATTAATAAAGATTATAAGGTAACAATTGTACAATCAACTGTTTACATAATTTTCCTTTTTTAGCATTGTGAAAAAGGCATCCATTGAATTTATTTTTATTTTTAACATGATTGCTTCTTGGTCGATTCACAGAGAGTAAGATACAATCATTGGCAGCTATTGTAATAAAATTGTACTGATTGTGGGTTTAATCTGGAACGATTCAAATGAAACATTCAGTATGTCTCCCTTTGTCCTCCTTGTTGTCTTAATATGTCCTCCTTTTGGTGGCCACGTATCTGGCAACCCTAGGTGTAAAGGGGAGTAAGTCATGGATGCATACTTATTTAATACATATACAGAACATGTAATGATAAAATAACACAGATGATGAGACCAGGGACAGTGTATTTCATTCGTAATTAATGGGATTTCAATTCAGATATGCAGTTGACTCAGTCTTCCTCACAAATAGAGCTAAAAGATTAGAAAAGTTGAACCTGTCTGTCAAATAACACAGTGAAATCAAAACTTTCTTCTAGACTAGACTTGAATAAAAGAAACATAATGTCCACTGACAAAATACACCCCAACCAGAGATAACACTTAACAATGAAGAAATTGACAATATCACAAACGTTGAACATCTTGGCTTCATACTCAACAACAACGATGGCTACTGTTTATACGAAGACAGACCTAGACTGGCCGTAGCAATAGACTGGCCGTAGCAATAGACTGGCCGTAGCAATAGACTGGCAGTAGCAATAGACTGGCCGTAGCAATAGACTGGCCGTAGCTGCCGACTGGCCGTAGCAACAGTTCGAGACCAATGGCATATTTTATGAACTGACATTTCACAGGGAATGATACGAGAATATCGTGGCCAAAAGAGAACAAAGCCGTTGAAAAGACGAAACAAACTATGGACATTAATTACACAAGTAAACCAGGAAAAGACGAAACAAACTATGGACATTAATTATACAAACAAACCAGGAAAATACGAAACAAATTATGGACATTAATTACACAAACAAACCAGGAAAATACGAAACAAACTATGGACATTAATTATACAAACTAACCAGGAAAATACGAAACAAATTATGGACATTAATTACACAAACAAACCAGGAAAATACGAAACAAACTATGGACATTAATTACACAAACAAACCAGGAAAAGACTAAACAAACTATGGACATTAATTACACAAATAAACCAGGAAAATACGAAACAAACTATGGACATTAATTATTTTAAAAAACCAGGAAAATACGAAACAAATTATGGACATTAATTAAACAAACAAACCAGGAAAATACGAAAAAAAAACTATGGACATTAATTACACAAACAAACCAGGAGAAGACTAAACATACTATGGACATTAATTACACAAATAAACCAGGAAAATACGAAACAAACTATGGACATTAATTACACAAACAAACCAGGAAAACACTAAATAAACTATGGACATTAATTACACAAATAAACCAGGCAAAGACGAAACAAATTATGGACATTAATTACAAAAACAAACCAAGAAAAGACTAAACAAACTATGGACATTAATTACACAAATAAACCAAGAAAAGACGAAACAAACTATGAACATTAATTACACAAATAAACCAGGAAAATACGAAACAAACTATGGATATTAATTATAAAAATAAACCAGGAAAATACGAAACAAACTATGGACATTAATTACACAAATAAACCAGGACACGTCAACAAGATGCCACAAAGAATATGTTGCATGATTTTATTGTCTGGGATATTTCGTTGCATCTTGTTACGTGCATACTATAGAAATATATATGAAGTTAATGAATGAATTACACTTTGGCTAGTATACTTAAAACACATAGTCTCTGATATTACTCGACATGTTGTGTGTTACTTCCGTGTTTACACCCATTAAGGGATTTGAAATGAGGGAACAGTAAGAACTAGTAAAACTGCAACATAGGAACGTGACAAATGAAAAAACAATAAGAAATAGTCAAAATGGAATATTGGACGGTGACAAATAAGGGAACAATAAGAAATAGTCAAACTGCAATATTGGATTGTGACAAATAAGTGAACAATAAGAAATAGTCAAACTGCAATATTGGATTGTGACAATTAAAGGAACAATAAGAAATAGTCAAACTGCAATATTGGACGGAGACAAATGAGGGAACAGTAAGAAATAGTAAACATGTCATATTGGACGGCGACAAATGCATTTCGTGGGAAAAAAGCTGTTGATCATTTATTAAGACAGTTTCCTTTATATATTAACTGGATAAAACAAACTAAATTATGCATTTCTCATACATCAATACCTCTCCTATATCAATATCTCTCCTTTATCAATATCTCTCCTATCGCAATATCTATTCTATATAAATATACCTCTTGTATCAGTATCTCTCCTATATCAATATATCTCTTATATCAGTATCTTTCCTATCACAAAATCACTCCCATATCAATATCTCTTCTATATAAATATCTCTCCAGAATCAATATCTCTCCTATATCAAAATTTCTCCTATATCACTATCTCTCCTATATCAATATCTCTCCTATATCAATATCTCTACTATATCAATATCTCTACTGTATCAGTATCTCTCCTATCTCAATATCTCTCTTTTATCAATATCTCTCCTATATCAATATCTCGCCTATATCAATATCTCTCCTGTATCAATATCTCTACAATATCAATATCTCTCTTATATCAATATCTCTACTATATCAATATCTGTCCTATATCAATATCTCTCCTATTTCAATATCTCTACTATATCAATATCTCTCCTATAACAGCATCTCTCCTATATCAATATCTCTCCTATATCAATATCTCCCCTATATCAATATCTCTCCTATATCAATATCTCTTCTATAACAGTATCTCTACTATATCAATATCTCGCCTATATCAATATCTCCACTATATCAATATCTCTCCTATAATAGTATCTCTCCTATATCAATATCTCTCCTATATCAATATCTCCCCTATATCAATATCTCTCCTATATCAATATCTCTTCTATAACAGTATCTCTACTATATCAATATCTCCACTATATCAATATCTCTCCTATATCAATATCTCTCCTATAACAGTATCTCTTCTATATCAATATCTCTACTATATCAATATCTCTCCTATATCAATATCTCTCCTATATCAATATATCTCATATATCAATATCTCTCCTACATCAATATCTCTCCTGTAACAGTATCTCTCCTATATCAATATCTCTACTATATCAATATATGTCCTTTATCAATATCTCTCCTACATCAATATCTCTCCTACATCAATATCTCTCCTACATCAATATCTCTCCTATATCACTATCTCTTTTATATCAATATCTCTCATATACCAATATCTCTCATATCTCAATATCTCTACTATATCAATATCTCTACTATATCAATATCTCTCCGTGACGGTGTATTCCATGCTCAGTCTTCGTAGACTTAGATGGATAGGACACGTTAGGAGGATGGATGATGGTAGAATACCAAAGGACATCTTTTTTGGTGAATTACAGACGGGTAGGAGATCTCAGGGTCGGCCTCTACTACGATACAAAGATGTGTGTAAGCGGGACATGATTGATACAGGCATTGATAATGCACATTGGGAGCACGTCGCCGCTGAACGTGTTGCATGGAGGGCAACTATCAGAAACGGAATAAAGACAAAGGAGAAAATGATTTAAGATAAAGCACACACAGAGCGTGAGAGACGTAAGATGGTGCAAAATGGTGGAAATGACCATGTTTTCACATGCACCTACTGTGGGCAAACATTTGCAGCAAGAATTGGCCTTATCAGCCACACTCGCAACCGCCATGGATCGTAGTTATTAAGCCTTTTTAAAGCACAATGTACCAAACTATCGTCTGTCAAGACGGAAAGGTGCCAATGATCAATATCTCTCCTATCTCAATATCTCTCCTATATCAATATCTCTCCTATATCAATATCTCTCCTATATCAATCTCTCCTATATCAATATCTCTACTATATCAATATCTCTACTATATCAATATCTCTCCTATGTCAATATCTCTCCTATATCAATATCTCTCCTATATCAATATCTCTACTATATCAATATCTCTACTATATCAATATCTCTCCTATCTCAATATCTCTCCTATATCAATATCTCTCCTATATTAATATCTCTACTATATCAATATCTCTACTATATATATATCTCTCCTATATCAATATCTCTACTATATCAATATCTCTCCTATATCATACCTCTTATTACCAATATCTCTCCTATAACAGTATCTCTCCTATATCAATATCTCTCCTATATCAATATCTCTCCTATATCAATATCTCTCCTATATCAATATCTCTCCTATATCAATATCTCTACTATATCAATATCTCTACTATATCAATATCTCTCCTATGTCAATATCTCTCCTATATCAATATCTCTCCTATATCAATATCTCTACTATATCAATATCTCTCCTATCTCAATATCTCTCCTATCTCAATATCTCTCCTATATCAATATCTCTCCTGTAACAATATCTCTTCTATATCAATATCTCTCCTATATCATACCTCTCATTACCAATATCTCTCCTATATCAGTATCTCTCCTATAATAGTATCTCTCCTATATCAATATCTCTCCTATATCAATATCTCTACTATATCAATATCTCTCCTATATCAATATCTCTCCTATATCAGTATCTCTCCTATAATAGTATCTCTCCTATATCAATATCTCTCCTATATCAATATCTCTACTATATCAATATCTCTCCTATATCAATATCTCTACTATATCAATATCTCTACTATATCAATATCTCTCCTATATCAATATCTCTACTATATCAATATCTCTCCTATATCAATATCTCTCCTGTAACAGTATCTCTTCTATATCAATATCTCTCCTATATCATACCTCTCATTACCAATATCTCTCCTATATCAGTATCTCTCCTATAATAGTATCTCTCCTATATCAATATCTCTCCTATATCAATATCTCTCCTATATCAATATCTCTCCTATATCAATATCTCTCCTATATCAATATCTCTACTATATCAATATCTCTCCTATATCAATATCTCTCCTATAACAGCATCTCTCCTATATCAATATCTCTCCTATATCAATATCTCTTATATACCAATATCTCTCCTATCTCAATATCTCTACTATATCAATATCTCTACTATATCAATATCTCTCCTATATCAATGTGTCTCTTATATCAATATCTCTCCTATATCAATATCTCTCCTATATCAATATCTCTCCTATACCAATAATTCTCAGATATAAATATCTCTCAGATATCACTGTGTCTCCTTTATTGAAATCCCCACAATCAGCACACACGACAAAACAAACACACAAACTAACCTGTAGACTGATAATAGAATTGAGCCCAAGCCTCTGTGTGGTGTCCACCAGTTTTTGCGTCTGCCAACCAGTCACATTACTGAGGCCGATGTAACGGATTTTGCCAACCCGAACCAGGTCATCGAGTGTCCGAAGGGTCTCCTCCAGCGGGGTGCCGTCATCAAAGACGTGGGTCTGAGGATGAACAGAATATGTTCTCTCACTCTTTGTCCAGCCACGCGTGTAGTTGACAGTAACATATGAAAATACTTCTACTCATCCAAATAAGCATACACTCTCTTGTGTTTCCTCAGATGTATTGCCCGCTGTTCCCCCAGCGTTGTCTGGAGAAAGATCCATTAAGACCGTGCGTGTTGGGCTCTGACGATTTATGCGAAACACATACAGACTGTGAAATTGTGGCCTAACGATCCTAAGATTTTAAGAGTTTTAAAATGTCGCTGGTACGTAACACACCTACCATCTTTGCGAAGGGTAACACACGTCTATCCGTATTCTAACATGGTAGTTGTAGTAAATACAACAGGGTTAAGTAAGTGAGGAACCTATAACAAGTCCAGCAGACCGCTGGAAATTTACTTGATGCTAAACAATAATGCTCACGAAAATCTGGAGAAAATTGAAGGAAAGGGTCAAATCATATGTGCTGGAACTGTAAATACTCCTCCCCACGACACCTAACTCTAGCAGTGGAAGGCAAACTAAAAACCACAACCCTCCATCGATATTGTGGTCATATTATACGACCAAGCGATGTAAGGAGAGGACCATCGAAGAGCAGGCAGGGGTCGTCCAGCAAGAAGATGTATACACAAGAACCCACCTCGCAAAATTCGACACATGTACACGCCTGCTCCCTCCTCATCTTCAACCAGCAGTGAAGAGTGCCATTACTAGTGGCACTAATTGTAGTCAGAGTTTATGTCCGGCTGGCCTTCTCTCTGAGTAAAGAGTGTCGGCCAGATCTCCTGGTCACTGCTGCCGCCCCATTGCCGCCAGGCCATGCCGCCCCATTCCTTCCACGCCATGACGTCCCGTTCAGACAAAGGTTATTTACTCAGTCAGGCTAAAGCGGTATAGTGATACAGGAGCCTGGTTCAGATCTTTGAGTGTATTGTGCTATAACCACAGTGATACAGGAGCCTGGTACAGATCTTTAAGTGTATTGTGCTATAGACACAGTGATAGAGGACGATGGTACAGATCTTTAAGTGTATTGTGCTATAGACACAGTGATACAGGAGCCTGGTACAGATCTTTGAGTGTATTGTGCTATAACCACAGTGATACAGGAGCCTGGTACAGATCTTTGAAGTGTATTGTGCTATAGACACAGTGATAGCAGGACGATGGTACAGATCTTTAAGTGTATTGTGCTATAACACAGTGATACAGGACGCTGGTACAGATCTTTAAGTGTATTGTGCTATAGACACAGTGATACAGGACGCTGGTACAGATCTTTGAGTGTATTGCGCTATAACACAGTGAAACAGGAGCCTGGTACAGATCTTTGAGTGTATTGTGCTATAAACACAGTGATACAGGACGCTGGTACAGATCTTTGAGTGTATTGTGCTATAAACACAGTGATACAGGACGATGGTACAGATCTTTAAGTGTATTGTGCTATAGACACAGTGATACAGGAGCCTGGTACAGATCTTTGAGTGTATTGTGCTATAAACACAGTGATAGAGGACGATGGTACAGATCTTTAAGTGTATTGTGCTATAGACACAGTGATACAGGAGCCTGGTACAGATCTTTGAGTGTATTGTGCTATAAACACAGTGATACAGGAGCCTGGTACAGATCTTTGAGTGTATTGTGCTATAGACACAGTGATAGAGGACGATGGTACAGATCTTTAAGTGTATTGTGCTATAAACACAGTGATACAGGACGATGGTACAGATCTTTGAGTGTATTGTGCTATAGACACAGTGATAACAGGAGCCTGGTACAGATCTTTAGTGTATTGTGCTAATAAACACAGTGATACAGGACGATGGTACAGATCTTTAGTGTATTGTGCTATAAGACACAGTGATACAGGAGCCTGGTACAGATCTTTGAGTGTATTGTGCTATAAACACAGTGATACAGGACGCCTGGTACAGATCTTTAAGTGTATTGTGCTATAGCACAGTGATACAGGAGCCTGGTTCAGATCTTTGAGTGTATTGTGCTATAAACACAGTGATACAGGAGCCTGGTTCAGATCTTGAGTGTATTGTGCTATAAACACAGTGATACAGGAGCCTGGTTCAGATCTTTGAGTGTATTGTGCTATAAACACAGTGATACAGGAGCCTGGTTCAGATCTTTGAGTGTATTGTGCTATAACACAGTGATACAGGAGCCTGGTTCAGATCTTTGAGTGTATTGTGCTATAAACACAGTGTACAGGAGCATGGTTCAGATCTTTGAGTGTATTGTGCTATAAACACAGTGATACAGGAGCCTGGTACAGATCTTTGAGTGTATTGTGCTATAAACACAGTGATACAGGAGCCTGGTACAGATCTTTGAGTGTATTGTGCTATAACCACAGTGATACAGGACGATGGTACAGATCTTTGAGTGTATTGTGCTATAAACACAGTGATACAGGAGCCTGGTACAGATCTTTGAGTGTATTGTGCTATAACCACAGTGATACAGGACGATGGTACAGATCTTTGAGTGTATTGTGCTATAAACACAGTGATAGAGGACGATGGTACAGATCTTTGAGTGTATTGTGCTATAAACACAGTGATACAGGAGCATGGTACAGATCTTTGAGTGTATTGTGCTATAAACACAGTGATACAGGACGATGGTACAGATCTTTGAGTGTATTGTGCTATAACCACAGTGATACAGGACGATGGTACAGATCTTTGAGTGTATTGTGCTATAACCACAGTGATACAGGACGATGGTACAGATCTTTGAGTGTATTGTGCTATAACCACAGTGATACAGGACGATGGTACAGATCTTTGAGTGTATTGTGCTATAACCACAGTGATACAGGAGCATGGTACAGATCTTTGAGTGTATTGTGCTATAAACACAGTGATACAGGAGCATGGTACAGATCTTTGAGTGTATTGTGCTATAAACACAGTGATACAGGACGATGGTACAGATCTTTGAGTGTATTGTGCTATAACCACAGTGATACAGGACGATGGTACAGATCTTTGAGTGTATTGTGCTATAACACAGTGATACAGGACGATGGTACAGATCTTTGAGTGTATTGTGCTATAAACACAGTGATAGAGGACGATGGTACAGATCTTTGAGTGTATTGTGCTATAAACACAGTGATACAGGACGATGGTACAGATCTTGAGTGTATGTGCTATAAACACAGTGATACAGGAGCCTGGACAGATCTTTGAGTGTATTGTGCTATAAACACAGTGATACAGGACGATGGGTACAGATCTTTGAGTGTATGTGCTATAAACACAGTGATACAGGACGAGTGGTACAGATCTTTGAGTGTATTGTGCTATAACACAGTGATACAGGACGATGGTACAGATCTTTGAGTGTATTGTGCTATAAACACAGTGATACAGACGATGGTACAGATCTTTGAGTGTATTGTGCTATAAACACAGTGAAACAGGACGATGGTACAGATCTGTTGAGTGTATTGTGCTATAAACACAGTGATACAGGAGCATGTACAGACTTTGAGTGTATTGTGCTATAAACACAGTGATACAGGAGCATGGTACAGATCTTTGAGTGTATTGTGCTATAAACACAGTGATACAGGACGATGGTACAGATCTTTGAGTGTATTGTGCTATAAACACAGTGATACAGGAGCATGGTACAGATCTTTGAGTGTATTGTGCTATAAACACAGTGATACAGGAGCATGGTACAGATCTTTGAGTGTATTGTGCTATAAACACAGTGAAACAGGACGATGGTACAGATCTTTGAGTGTATTGTGCTATAAACACAGTGATACAGGAGCATGGTACAGATCTTTAGTGTATGTGCTATAAACACAGTGATACAGGACGATGGTACAGATCTTGAGTGTATGTGCTATAACACAGTGATACAGGACGATGGTACAGATCTTTGAGTGTATTGTGCTATAAACACAGTGATACAGGACGATGGTACAGATCTTTGAGTGTATGTGCTATAAACACAGTGATACAGGACGATGGTACAGATCTTTGAGTGTATTGTGCTATAAACACAGTGAAACAGGACGATGGTACAGATCTTTAAGTGTATTGTGCTATAAACACAGTGATACAGGACGATGGTACAGATCTTTGAGTGTATTGTGCTATAAACACAGTGATACAGGAGCCTGGTACAGATCTTTGAGTGTATTGTGCTATAAACACAGTGATACAGGAGCATGGTACAGATCTTTGAGTGTATTGTGCTATAAACACAGTGATACAGGAGCATGGTACAGATCTTTGAGTGTATTGTGCTATAAACACAGTGATACAGGAGCATGGTACAGATCTTTGAGTGTATTGTGCTATAAACACAGTGATACAGGAGCATGGTACAGATCTTTGAGTGTATTGTGCTATAAACACAGTGATACAGGACGATGGTACAGATCTTTGAGTGTATTGTGCTATAAACACAGTGAAACAGGACGATGGTACAGATCTTTGAGTGTATTGTGCTATAAACACAGTGATACGGAGCATGGTACAGATCTTTGAGTGTATTGTGCTATAAACACAGTGAAACAGGACGATGGGTACAGATCTTGAGTGTATTGTGCTATAACACAGTGAAACAGACGATGGTACAGATCTTTGAGTGTATTGTGCTATAAACACAGTGAAACAGGACGATGGACAGATCTTTGAGTGTATTTGCTAAAAACAGTGATACAGGGCATGGTACAGATCTTTGAGTGTATTGTGCTATAAACACAGTGATACAGGAGCATGGTACAGATCTTTGAGTGTATTGTGCTATAAACACAGTGAAACAGGACGATGGTACAGATCTTTGAGTGTATTGTGCTATAAACACAGTGATACAGGAGCATGGTACAGATCTTTGAGTGTATTGTGCTATAAACACAGTGATACAGGAGCATGGTACAGATCTTTGAGTGTATTGTGCTATAAACACAGTGAAACAGGACGATGGTACAGATCTTTGAGTGTATTGTGCTATAAACACAGTGATACAGGAGCATGGTACAGATCTTTGAGTGTATTGTGCTATAAACACAGTGATACAGGACGATGGTACAGATCTTTGAGTGTATTGTGCTATAAACACAGTGAGACAGGGACGATGGTACAGATCTTTGAGTGTATTGTGCTATAAACACAGTGATACAGGACGATGGTACAGATCTTTGAGTGTATTGTGCTATAAACACAGTGATACAGGACGATGGTACAGATCTTTGAGTGTATTGTGCTATAAACACAGTGATACAGGACGATGGTACAGATCTTTAGTGTATGTGCTATAAACACAGTGATACAGGACGATGGTACAGATCTTTGAGTGTATTGTGCTATAAACACAGTGATACAGGAGCCTGGTACGATCTTTGAGTGTATTGTGCTATAAACACAGTGATACAGGAGCATGGTACAGATCTTTGAGTGTATTGTGCTATAACCACAGATGATACAGGAGCCTGGTACAGATCTTGAGTGTATTGTGCTATAAACACAGTGATACAGGAGCCTGGTACAGATCTTTGAGTGTATTGTGCTATAAACACAGTGATACAGGAGCATGGTACAGATCTTTGAGTGTATTGTGCTATAAACACAGTGATACAGGAGCATGGTACAGATCTTTGAGTGTATTGTGCTATAACCACAGTGATACAGGACGATGGTACAGATCTTTGAGTGTATTGTGCTATAACCACAGTGATACAGGACGATGGTACAGATCTTTGAGTGTATTGTGCTATAAACACAGTGATACAGGAGCATGGTACAGATCTTTGAGTGTATTGTGCTATAACCACAGTGATACAGGAGCGATGGTACAGATCTTTGAGTGTATTGTGCTATAAACACAGTGATACAGGAGCTGGTACAGATCTTTGAGTGTATTGTGCTATAAACACAGTGATACAGGAGCATGGTACAGATCGTTGAGTGTATTGTGCTATAACCACA
Source organism: Cepaea nemoralis (assembly GCA_014155875.1). Taxonomy (NCBI): domain Eukaryota; kingdom Metazoa; phylum Mollusca; class Gastropoda; order Stylommatophora; family Helicidae; genus Cepaea; species Cepaea nemoralis. Next base: position 79,910 of record JACEFZ010000559.1, on the reverse strand, counting down.
GTGATACAGGACGATGGTACAGATCTTTGAGTGTATTGTGGCTATAAACACAGTGATACAGGACGATGGTACAGATCTTTGAGTGTATTGTGCTATAAACACAGTGATACAGGGAGCATGGTACAGATCTTTGAGTGTATTGTGCATAAACACAGTGATACAGGAGCCTGGTACAGATCTTTGAGTGTATTGTGCTATAAACACAGTGATACAGGAGCTGGTACAGATCTTTGAGTGTATTGTGCTATAAACACAGTGATACAGGACGATGGTTCAGATCTTTGAGTGTATTGTGCTATAAACACAGTGATACAGGAGCATGGTTCAGATCTTTGAGTGTATTGTGCTATAACCACAGTGATACAGGAGCCTGGTACAGATCTTTGAGTGTATTGTGCTATAAACACAGTGATACAGGAGCCTGGTACAGATCTTTGAGTGTATTGTGCTATAAACACAGTGATACAGGAGCATGGTACAGATCTTTGAGTGTATTGTGCTATAAACCACAGTGATACAGGAGCCTGGTACAGATCTTTGAGTGTATTGTGCTATAAACACAGTGATACAGGAGCATGGTACAGATCTTTGAGTGTATTGTGCTATAAACACAGTGATACAGGAGCGATGGTACAGATCTTTGAGTGTATTGTGCTATAAACACAGTGATACAGGACGATGGTACAGATCTTTGAGTGTATTGTGCTATAAACACAGTGATACAGGAGCGATGGTTCAGATCTTTGAGTGTATTGTGCATAAAAACACAGTGATACAGGAGCATGGTACAGAGCTTGAGTGTATTGTGCTATAAACACAGTGATACAGGAGCATGGTACAGATCTTTGAGTGTATTGTGCTATAAACACCAGTGATACAGGACGATGGTACAGATCTTTGAGTGTATTGTGCTATAAACACAGTGATACAGGACCGATGGTACGATCTTTGAGTGTATTGTGCTATAACCACAGTGATACAGGACGATGGTACAGATCTTTAAGTGTATGTGTGCATATAAACACAGTGATACAGGACGATGCGATTAGTGCGTGAACTGATACAGACGATGGTCAGATCTTGAGTGCTTGTGCTATAAACACAGTGGATACAGGACGATGGTACAGATCTTTAAGTGTATTGTGCTATAAACACAGTGATACAGGAGCATGGTACAGATCTTTGAGTGGTATTGTGCTATAAACACAGTGATACAGGACGATGGTACAGATCTTTGAGTGTATTGTGCTATAAACCACAGTGATACAGGACGATGGTACAGATCTTTGAGTGTATGTGCTATAAAACACAGTGAGACAGGACGATGGTTCAGATCTTTGAGTGTATTGTGCTATAAACACAGTGATACAGGAGCATGGTCAGATCTTTGAGTGTATTGTTGCTATAAACCACAGTGATACAGGACGATGGTACAGATCTTTGAGTGTATTGTGCTATAAACACAGTGATACAGGACTATGGTACAGATCTTTGAGTGTATTGTGCTATAACACAGTGATACAGGAACGATGGTACAGATCTTTGAGTGTATTGTGCTATAAACACAGTGATACAGGACGAATGGTACAGATCTTTGAGTGTATTGTGCTATAAAACAGTGATACAGGAGCATGGTTCAGATCTTTGAGTGTATTGTGCTATAACACAGTGATACAGGAGCCCGTGGTACAGATCTTTGAGTGTATTGTGCTATAAACACAGTGATACAGGAGCCTGGTTCAGATCTTTGAGTGTATTGTGCTATAAACACAGTGATACAGGACGATGGTTCAGATCTTTGAGTGTATTGTGCTATAAACACAGTGATACAGGACGATGGTACAGATCTTTGAGTGTATTGTGCTATAAACACAGTGATACAGGACGATGGTTCAGATCTTTGAGTGTATTGTGCTATAAACACAGTGATACAGGACGATGGTAACAGATCTTTGAGTGTATATTGTGCTATAAACACAGTGAAACAGAGCCTGGTACAGATCTTTGAGTGTATTGTGCTATAAACACAGTGATAAGGACGACTGGTACAGATCTTTGAGTGTATTGTGCTATAAACACAGTGATACAGGAGCCTGGTACAGATCTTTGAGCTGTATGTGCTATAAACACAGTGATAACAGGACGATGGTACAGATCTTTGAGTGTATTGTGCTATAAACACAGTGATACAGGACGATGGTTCAGATCTTTGAGTGTATTGTGCTATAACACAGTGATACAGGAACGATGGTACAGATCTTTGAGTGTATTGTGCTATAAACACAGTGATACAGGACGATTGTACAGATCTTTGAGTGTATTGTGCTATAAACACAGTGATACAGGACGATGGTAAGATCTTTGAGTGTTTGTGCTATAAACACAGTGACTACAGGACGATGGTTCAGATCTTTGAGTGTATTGTGCTATAAACACAGTGATACAGGACGATGGTACAGACTCTTTGAGTGTATTGTGCTACTAAACACAGTGATACAGGACGATGGTTCAGATCTTTGAGTGTATTGTGCTATAAACACAGTGATACAGGGACGATGGTACAGATCTTTGAGTGTATTGTGCTATAAACCAACAGTGATACAGGACGATGGTACAGATCTTTGAGTGTATTGTGCTATAAACACAGTGATACAGGACGATGGTTCAGATCTTTGATGTATTGTGCTATAAACACAGTGATACAGGAGACGATGGTACGTTTGAGTGATGGCTTTATATGAGATGTGGCTATAAACACAGTGATACAGGACGATGGTACAGATCTTTGAGTGTATTGTGCTATAAACACAGTGATACAGGACGATGGTACAGATCTTGAGTGTATTGTGCTATAAACACAGTGATACAGGACGATGGTTTCAGATCTTTGAGTGTATTGTGCTATAAACACAGTGATACAGGACGATGGTACAGATCTTTGAGTGTATTGTGCTATAAACACAGTGATACAGGACGATGGTACAGATCTTTGAGTGTATTGTGCTATAAACACAGTGATACAGGAAGCCTGTACAGATCTTTGAGTGTATTGTGCTATAAACACAGTGATACAGGAGCCTGGTACAGATCTTTGAGTGTATTGTGCTATAAACACAGTGATACAGGAGCATGGTACAGATCTTTGAGTGTATTGTGCTATAAACACAGTGATACAGGAGCATGTTACAGATACTGTGAGTGTAGTTGTGCTATAAACACAGTGATACAGGACGATGGTTCAGAATCTTGAGTGTATTGTGCTATAAACACAGTGATACAGGAGCATGGTCAGATCTTTGAGTGTATTGTGCTATAAACACAGTGATACAGGAGCCTGGTACAGATCTTTGAGTGTATTGTGCTATAAACACAGTGATACAGGACGATGGTACAGATCTTTGAGTGTATTGTGCTATAAACACAGTGATACAGGACGATGGTACAGATCTTTGAGTGTATTGTGCTATAAACACAGTGATACAGGACGATGGTTCAGATCTTTGAGTGTATTGTGCTATAAACACAGTGATACAGGACGATGGTACAGATCTTTGAGTGTATTGTGCTATAAACACAGTGAAACAGGACGCTGGTACAGATCTTTGAGTGTATTGTGCTATAAACACAGTGATACAGGAGCCTGGTACAGATCTTTGAGTGTATTGTGCTATAAACACAGTGATACAGGAGCCTGGTACAGATCTTTGAGTGTATTGTGCTATAAACACAGTGATACAGGAGCATGGTACAGATCTTTGAGTGTATTGTGCTATAAACACAGTGATACAGGAGCATGGTACAGATCTTTGAGTGTATTGTGCTATAAACACAGTGATACAGGAGCATGGTACAGATCTTTGAGTGTATTGTGCTATAAACACAGTGATACAGGACGATGGTACAGATCTTTGAGTGTATTGTGCTATAAACACAGTGACAGGATGGTACAGATCTTTGAGTGATGTGCAAAACACAGTGATAGGACGATGGTACAGATCTTTGAGTGTATTGTGCTATAAACACAGTGAAACAGGAGCCTGGTACAGATCTTTGAGTGTATTGTGCTATAAACACAGTGATACAGGAGCCTGGTACAGATCTTTGAGTGTATTGTGCTATAAACACTGTGATACAGGAGCCTGGTACAGATCTTTGAGTGTATTGTGCTATAAACACAGTGATACAGGAGCATGGTACAGATCTTTGAGTGTATTGTGCTATAAACACAGTGATACAGGAGCCTGGTACAGATCTTTGAGTGTATTGTGCTATAAACACAGTGATACAGGAGCCTGGTACAGATCTTTGAGTGTATTGTGCTATAAACACAGTGATACAGGACGATGGTACAGATCTTTGAGTGTATTGTGCTATAAACACAGTGATACAGGAGCCTGGTACAGATCTTTGAGTGTATTGTGCTATAAACACAGTGATACAGGACGATGGTACAGATCTTTGAGTGTATTGTGCTATAAACACAGTGATACAGGAGCCTGGTACAGATCTTTGAGTGTATTGTGCTATAAACACAGTGATACAGGAGCCTGGTACAGATCTTTGAGTGTATTGTGCTATAAACACAGTGATACAGGACGATGGTACAGATCTTTGAGTGTATTGTGCTATAAACACAGTGATACAGGAGCCTGGTACAGATCTTTGAGTGTATTGTGCTATAAACACAGTGATACAGGACGATGGTACAGATCTTTGAGTGTATTGTGCTATAAACACAGTGATACAGGAGCCTGGTACAGATCTTTGAGTGTATTGTGCTATAAACACAGTGATACAGGAGCCTGGTACAGATCTTTGAGTGTATTGTGCTATAAACACAGTGATACAGGACGATGGTACAGATCTTTGAGTGTATTGTGCTATAAACACAGTGATACAGGAGCCTGGTACAGATCTTTGAGTGTATTGTGCTATAAACACAGTGATACAGGACGATGGTACAGATCTTTGAGTGTATTGTGCTATAAACACAGTGATACAGGAGCCTGGTACAGATCTTTGAGTGTATTGTGCTATAAACACAGTGATACAGGAGCCTGGTACAGATCTTTGAGTGTATTGTGCTATAAACACAGTGATACAGGACGATGGTACAGATCTTTGAGTGTATTGTGCTATAAACACAGTGATACAGGAGCCTGGTACAGATCTTTGAGTGTATTGTGCTATAAACACAGTGATACAGGAGCCTGGTTCAGATCTTTGAGTGTATTGTGCTATAAACACAGTGATACAGGAGCCTGGTTCAGATCTTTGAGTGTATTGTGCTATAAACACAGTGATACAGGACGATGGTACAGATCTTTGAGTGTATTGTGCTATAAACACAGTGATACAGGAGCCTGGTACAGATCTTTGAGTGTATTGTGCTATAAACACAGTGATACAGGACGATGGTACAGATCTTTGAGTGTATTGTGCTATAAACACAGTGATACAGGAGCATGGTACAGATCTTTGAGTGTATTGTGCTATAAACACAGTGATACAGGAGCATGGTACAGATCTTTGAGTGTATTGTGCTATAAACACAGTGATACAGGAGCCTGGTACAGATCTTTGAGTGTATTGTGCTATAAACACAGTGATACAGGACGATGGTACAGATCTTTGAGTGTATTGTGCTATAACCACAGTGATACAGGACGATGGTACAGATCTTTGAGTGTATTGTGCTATGTTGTTGTGTTGTTGTTGTTGTTTGTCCATCAAGAATGATGATGACCATTCATTTCATCCAGTGGGGTTGAAAGTATGGAACCGTGAGTTCTAAGATGGCTGATAAGGCCTATTGTGTCTCGAAATGTTCTAAGTGTTCTTTGACAATGCAGGCAAAGAATGCTTGACGTTTCAGAAGGAGGATCTCCTGACGTGGTTTTTCTGTTCAGCCTTTTCATCGCTGGTCTTGCAGTCCTGATTGCTCCACAAGTGACTGCACCCTTGCATTATGATGTACGCCACGAATTTCGATCTTTGGCAGCCGTTTCCTAAGTGTCATGATTAATTCCAAAAGCTTTTAGTGAGATATACTGGGTGTTTTTAAAGCGTTTCCTCTGGCAGCCTTGGGAGCGTTTATTACAACGCAGCTCCCCATAAAACATTCGTCTAGGTAGCCCATGATCTGGCATACGAGTTAAATGACAGCCCAGCGAATCTGATTCTTCATTAGTTGAGTGTGGATACCGGGCATGGACGCTCTTTCTAGGACTTCAGTGTCTCTGATCTTGTCTTGCCATTTAATCTTCCATAGCTTCCTAAGGTAGACTATGTGAAGTGGTTTAATTTCCTAGCGTGTCGCTGATAAACAATCCAGGTCTCACAACATATATAAGTGTGCATAATGTGACTGCTTTGTAGACTTTCAGCTTTGTTTGCAGGCTTATTCCATTTCTGTCCCATACATTCTTGTACAGTCTGCCAAAGACAGCACTGGCCTTGGAGATTCTTGTATTCACTTTGTCATCAATTGTGGCAGCTTGTGACACAGTGCTGCCAAGATAGGTGAATTTGTCCACAACACTTAGACTCAACGTATCAAGAAGAGATAAGATCAGAAATGAAGAAATCAGGACTAAAGCAGCACTAGATTTTATTAGAAAGCAGCAAGTCAAATGGTTTGGCCATGCAAGTAGGTTACCAGTCAAAAGCATGTCACAACAAGCAATGATGTACAGACCAGATGGAAACAGAGGAAGAGGCCGACCACGTAAACATTGGATGGAGGGAATAGCAGAATCCATGGGAATGTCGATATACGAAGCCCATAACCGGGCACTCTCACGAAGTTTATACTTCACCTCGACACCGCAATGTACAAGAGGAACACGATGAGATGAGATGAGATGAGACTTAGACTATGATCATTCACTTTGATATTGGGCTCTGTGTGATTATTCCCTGGAGCTGGTTGGTATATAACTACAGTCTTCCCCAAGTTGATATTGAGCCCAAAGTTGGCACAGGCATATGAGAAAGCTGAAACATTGTGTTGCATGTCTGCATCTGAGTTGGCATATAGAGCGCAATCATAAGCAAACAGGAGCTCTCTAACGATTTCGTTGTTAATTTTGATTTTAACTTTCAGCCTTCTGAGGTTGAACACCTTTCCATTCATACGGTAGCTGATGTCCATTCCAATGTCCTTGTTCTCGAGTGCATTCGTCAGCATAGCTGAAAACACAAGGCTGAACAGTGTTGGTGCCAGGACACATCCTTGCTTCACTCTAGTGTTCACAGGAAAGGGCTCAGACAGCTCACCATTTTCCTGAATTCTTGCCTGCATACCATCATGAAATAGCCGTACTATGTGGACAAACTTTCTTGGACAGCCATATTTCGCCATAATCTTCCACAGTCCTTCTTTGCTGCCTTTGCGTAGTCAATAAAGCAAAGATACACATACAGATCTTTGTTTACTTCTATAGAACGTTCAGTTCAAAATAGTTCTTACATTCCAAGTTCCTACTTTCAATGTTGATATTCTTTTGCATTATTCTTTTGAATATTCTTATTCTTTTTCTTTCATGACTACCCCTACCGGGCGAGGCTGCTCCTATGGAGCACCCATATACGCCGTTTTTCTGATTATCGATAAGACTGCAGTACATAATATTCTTGGCATCTGTAAAGAAGGTAGTTTGCCATTGCTTTCCTTTCTAGCAGTGACCATACTGGTCGGTGACGTAGCCATTGTCTCCAGAAAGAGATCCTCTGCCTTCCGTCGTGAAGCTGGAGACCATAACCTACAACTATCTGTTGGCTGCTCTCAACTTCATCCACCACCTGCACACATGGCTTCACGTAACCCTGGTCGGGGGGGGGGGGGCGCTACACGGGTGCTCCACCTTGCCCAAGGTTGTCCCGTAGGCTAGCGGAGGGAAGGAGGCACCTTACCTCTCCTTTGATAGGGAATACCCCTACCCCGTCACCCGCATGTATATATATATATATATATGTCTTGCTTTAACTCTGAGTGACAACTGTCGATCAGATCCTCTGTCTGACCAGCCCTGGCATTGTAATGACAGTTTCTGTCTTATAGTATGCCCGAGCCAGCTCTACCCACCTGGTAGAGATCCACGAAGTCTGTGTGCAGTCTCTGAAGACTTCTGTCAATACTCTCAGTGATGTGACGGCGGCTCAGCCCCACGTTGTTGATGTTCTCTTGTATGCCCATGTTGCCTCGGCACTTGGTGGCGATCACAAACTTGTCCCTGGGTTGTCTGGGGATTCACACATAGTCATTACCACACAGATTCGCAGACACAAACACACACATACACAGGCAGACAGGCAAACAGGCAGACACACACACACACATACACACATACACACACACATACATATATATATATATATATATATATATATATATATATATATATATATATATATATATATATCATGTGCCATACTGGAAAGCGTGGGCGGTCATGACTCGCCATTTCACTCGATCACCAGTGTCGTGGATCAGCTCAGTGTTCCTGTCTCGTCCATGCCAAGCCATCCAGGTATTTTCCTCTCGGTCTTCCTCTTGGTCTGTTCCCCTCGATCTTGCCAGTTGTCACTAAGTTCTCCAATCCATTTCTTCTCATAACATGTCCAAAAAATTTTGACTGTCTACGTCTAATTTCTCTAATCAGTTTACGATGTTCCTTTGTCTCCTGTAGTACTTGGTCATTGGCTTTTCTGTCTGTCCATGGTATTCCTTGCATTTTCCTCAGAAACCAATTTTTGCAGCCATCAGATGTTTTTCAGCTTGACTGCTCATTGTCCAAGTTTCACATCCATACAAAAGAACAGGCTCTATGTATCCCCTCAACACTCTTTTTCTCGTTTCAATTGACATCTTTTTATTGGTCAGAATGTTTTTCATCTTGCTAAAGGCTACTTTCGCCATGGCGATTCTTGTTCTAATCTCTTCAAGGCATCTCCCATCACATGTTATGACTGTTCCAAGATAATTGTACCGATTCACTTGTTGAAGAATATTTCCATTTACTTGTATATTACATTGTGGTACTTCCTTCCTAGTGACGACCATAACCTGAGTCTTTTTACAATTTAATTCTAACCCCAGTTGCTCACTGTGTACAACAACCGCATCTACTAATTGTTGCAGGTCCTGAGCATTGTCTGCAATTAATACTGTATCATCTGCATAACTAATGTTATTGATGTTTCGTCCTCCAATGCTGATTCCATTTATATCCTCTACATTTCTGAAAATATTTTCACTGTATAGTGAAAAAAGATCTGGAGACATCACAAATCCCTGCCTAACACCTCTCTTAATGTCACTCGTTTAAATTCCAGAGAGAAGGTTGGATTCAACAAGCACATCTTTAAAACTGATTATCTGTTGGGGTTATTGCCTGACTTTGGTCTACACTCCTCTCTTCTGTCTTCCCTTCCATATATCTACTTCTGTCACTCTCTCTATTATTCTCTCAACACATACTCCGACAACAGTTCCTTTCAACATATAATAAAAGATTTATTAATAAAGAAAACTATGTCCGGTATGTGTATGGATATTGTCTGAGTAGTTGCTATTGTATTCTATGGTTGTGGACAGAATGAACTCAGAATGTCTATCAGCTGTATCTTCTCGCCAGTCATTCTTCACGATTACAGGACATCACATCAAACAGGACAGAGCTCACCCGGGATGATCCGTAGGCTTGAATCTGATGGTAAATCCGTTAGTGAAATGAAAACAAACTGTTCACCCCTGATTCACCGTATTGCTATAAAAGTCCCGTAAGTTTATGACTGTGCCCAAATCGGTTTCATGATATTAAGTATCCATCATCGAAAAGAAAACACCACATTGTCAATGTTCTTCCTATTGTCTATTATGATTATCACTATTGTCTTTGTCTATTCCTTCTACCCTATGTATGCAAGTCGTATGTAGGTTGAAGTCTCTGCTTGCCCCACCTTAACATCTTTTTCTGTTTAGGAGCCCCCGTGGTATATGCGTGTTAGCATACAGTCTTCTGTATTTTACTTGATGTTAGTATTTGTTCATCTGAACGAACTGTTTAGGTTCTTTCTGGATCTAAGTATGTACTTTATTGGTTCACGTAGAGTAGTTTTTTCTTTCTTCTCTAATGTCCCTAGAAACTGGGAACCTGTGGATGAATATAACAAGTCGAGTGGTAAGCGTCCGCCCCTTACTCCTAACTTATGCAAGTGTCCTTCTCCAGCCATAATGACAAGGCTTTCGAAGTCACCATCCGCATAAGACATAAGAATTCACCTCAGTCTAAAACACCTACTAATAATAGGTAATGATAAAGGTAATACACGCTCATCTATATTCCTATTCTAAAAATATATTGTAATATACCTTATACACATCTATGTTCCTATATAGAATTAATGTAAATCCACGAATCGAAATTTATCCGCATCCAAGCACTTTATCCCATTATAAGGGAGGATATTTCTTTTCATTACAGGACACATAATTCTATCTTTCCGTCCAGTTGGGGAACGCACACTAAACTGACACAAAGACGTGGCCACTCTCTTTAGATCATCTTTGTCCCATCGTCCTTGACATTGCTGGACAAAGCAAATTCAGACTTCATTATCCCTGGTCAGTGGAAAATTTCTGATCTAGGCTTTTCCGTATATCCCTACCTCCAGAACGCAATAGACTGATCCATGATGCTGTCTCTCTTTGTCGCTACCCAAATTTTCCACTCGACAGTTACCTGTCCGGTTAGTCGGCTATTCCTGTCTTGACCCACATACACATGCGCTGGTCAATCCGTGGTTAACCCTTCTCCTACCTGGGTATTCTGATCTGTAAGTTATCAATGAATCATTAACCTGCAGTCTTTTCCGTGACATAGGCCCCCTCTTAAGAGATTAGACCGCGTCGAATCTTTCTCACTGTAGGTTTGATTCCCATGATCCACAACCCTAGTCTTCTTCCTCCGGAGCTGGATGTCTGGGTAAAAAATCTGCTCCTACATTCTCCTTTCCAAAATATTCCACTGTGAAGTCCCGTTGCAGCAACAACGTCCATCACATCCATCGTGCGTTGAGCTTCTGTGAAGTAGCTATTAACATCACCTGTTGATGATATGATTGGATCCTCACCTTGCTCACTTACTTTTCCAGTAGGCGCTCTAATTGACACCCTACTATACTACTAACGACTGAAACTAGTGTTGGCTCCTCGCTCCTGTACGTTCAGTCGACCTACTTTCGACTTGCGTCAGCGACGGCTCACAATACAAACGGATTGTCCCATCCTGATTGTAACACTGCTTCCATGTCCTCTTGGTTTCCCCGGCTTTTCCTCTGGGGATGTTCCGCCTCGTCCTCGTCGGACCGAGTCGTCTTTCCCAAACCTCCTGGGCTTTTGCTTCCAGGACCATCTTGGGCGATGTTGTATCTGGTCAGCCAATCTTTGGTTGGAGTCCTGGGTAATTCTCGCCTTTCCCGACGTTACCCACCCCTTCTGAACTTGGCTACCGGTGAAACTTTCACTCTTGTCCTTTCCCTGACTTGTGATTTCCCTCCTCCTGTCGTTGGGTAAATCTGACCTATCACGTACTGTCCCATAGGCCCTCCTATGTTGTACTGGCGATCTCTGGTCTTCGTCTGGACTGGTAACCGTTGTCCTAATGGCTGCCATCACCATAAAGTGTGAAGCTTTGCTCCCGGATCTCTCCTCATATTTCCTAATGAGATGTCTAGGGAGATTTTTCTTCTCTTCCCCGATCCGTATTTTGTAGATGTTCTTGGACACCACCTTTTCCACAGGATAAGGTCCTTTCCATCCTACTTGGAGTATATTGGTCTCTGCTGGACTCCACACTTCCACTTTGTCTTCCACTTTAAGAGCTAGTTTCCTCTTAATTCGCTTGTTGGGTGGTGCTCTCTGGCACTCCGAACAAGACTTCACCCACCGGCGTACATCTCCGGTCATTCCTGGCCAGCAATAATGGCCGGATATTTGCTGCAAGGTCTCTCTGACACCCATATGTCGATTCTCGCCTATGATGTGTCCACTCTGAAGAATGTGAGGACGGTGGGTCTCTGGAACCACCCACTGCTCATGCAGGTTATCTCCCCTCCCAGCTCTCCGATAGAGTAGTTGATTCTTCAGAAAGTACTGTCCCCGTTCTGGTGGCTCAGCACTTCTTTGCAGCTTCCTGTAGCAAGGATGCAACGTAGTATCCTTCCTCTGGGCAGTATGCAATTCTCCTATCTCCGAGTTGTCGCATAGTGTCTCTGCCTCTTTTTCCTCCCCTTGAGATACACTGACTACTGTTCCCTTGTGGGCTTGCTGTTTGGGCATCCCCAAAAAGACATATTTCGTGCCAATGATCATTGGAAATAAGGAGTCAGATAATACAGCAGCTGGAATAATGCCCGTGACGTACCTGGATTTAATCTCCACCTTGGCGATTGGCAGCGTCATGGTAACAGCACTCCTCATTGCCGGCTGTATTTCTATGGTCTCCCCTGTAAGTTGGTCTGGGCTTACCAAGCTGGCGTCCACCACCGCTTCCCCATCCAAACCTGTATCATAGAGACAAGCAACCTGCTGGCCATTGACTTCAATAAGTTCAACCACAGGTGGTCTCTCTTGGTCCTGAGTGTCTTTCATCTCCTTGACCGTTTCCTTGCCTTCCTCTTTTGATTCCTCGAGGTTGGTTATGCAATTGGCGTGTTTGGCCTTGCATCTGCAGTCCACAATATTATGTGTTGTCGACTGGCAGTGTGTGCACTCTGTTCCCTTCCTAGGTTTCCGTGTGTCCTTTTTGTTCCTTTCTCCTTCGCCGACCTCAGCCTTGTCTGTGATCACCGATGTAGGAATCACCTTGCATGCTGCGAAGTAAGAACTTTTAGGTTTCGATCTGCAGTCTTTTGTGTTGTGGGATGCCGCCCTACAAAATGAACACCATTTCTCCGACCATTGTCGTTTCGCTTGAGAATTCGAGGTGCTCTGGTTTCCTACCTTCACCTTCTCTGAACTCTCCTCTGTGTGCTTTATATAAGGTTCCCCTTTTTCTCCTTCCCAGTTTTTAGGTTTCTTTTTCTCTGTTTTCTCCTGACTTTTGGATTGTGTACTTAGTTCCTCCGTTTCACCATGTACTTCCACGAATCGTTCCGCCAGCTTATTCACCACATCAATCCGTTCCGCCCCTTGTTCTCCCAAGAAGGTTCTGAGAGGTTTCGACATTTGCTTTCGCATCTGGTCTACCACCATCATCTCTTCGAGACTCTCATAATCCCTCTGGAATTCTGCCAAGTCCATCCATTTCTGTAGATAGGATTTCAGCCTCAGACTGTAGGCGGCGAATAGTTCTCCCGGCTCTCGTCTAGACGATCTAAACTTCTTCCTATACGTTTGTGCGGTGATGTCATAATGCTTCATCAAAGCTGCTTTTAATTCCTGGTAATTATTTTCCTGTCCTGGTGGTAAGCGTGTGTACACGTCAAATCCCGAACCGATTAAACCCTGGGATAGTTTAAGAGCCCATCTGCTCCGATCCAGCCCCATAGCGACTGACATTGCTTCGAAACGAGATGCGTACTGGTCAAAGCGTTCCTTAGACTGATCGTAGACAGCTAAGGGAAACTTCATGGCATGGTAACCATGTCCACTCATGTGGGTTGCACCAGGTGAAGAAGAATTTCCTTCCACTCCGTCTATTTCTCCCTTAGTTTGTGTCTTGAGTTCTAGCTCTTTCATGCGGTATTCATGTTCTCTGATCTTTGTGGCTTCTTCTGCATCCAACCTCTTTTTGGTCTGCTCCGCTTCAGCATCTAACCGCTTGTTGATTTGTTCCATTTCCATGCGTTTCAATTCCAACTCAGTCTTTCGATCTTCTCGTTCCGCCTGACGAATCTCTCGCTCTCTTTCTTGGATGTAATCAGTTAAGTCTGAACCAGCCAACCCAATTTCCTCTCCGTTTGCCCTAAGTTCTGCTGTAGTTAGTTTGGGAGTGGCCATAGTTACAGCAGATAAGTCAGCACGTTGATCAAAGACACCTCAAAGCAGTAAAGAATACTCACTATAAACCGATAATCTACCTAGAACCTATATCATTTATCTATATCTATCTAATATTATAAATCTACACCACCCCACAGTACATCACAACCACTCTCTCATCCATAAGAGGAGATATAGGATAAAGACTTATGTAGACGTGTGACCGTGTGACTAAGTATGTAATGTCTTACCACCTATCCACATTCACTCTGTCTGGAACTTTCTCACTGTAAAGTCACCAGCCTTAATGAAATGTTTCTACCATAAATGTAATGGCACCATATATCCAATGGACGTCCTTCCATTAAAAGTCATCAATATATACTTATATTCCTTCCAATCAGTATGTCCCAACATGTAGGTACTCCGCTATGCCTGTGCCAATATGCAAGTACCTCTCTCTATGCATATGCCTCTTTATGCTTTTAGGTCATATGAGTATTATGTATGTACGTATCCCGCTGCTCCCACCATTTATGTCACTCGTTTAAATTCCAGAGAGAAGGTTGGATTCAACAAGCACATCTTTAAAACTGATTATCTGTTGGGGTTATTGCCTGACTTTGGTCTACACTCCTCTCTTCTGTCTTCCCTTCCATATATCTACTTCTGTCACTCTCTCTATTATTCTCTCAACACATACTCCGACAACAGTTCCTTTCAACATATAATAAAAGATTTATTAATAAAGAAAACTATGTCCGGTATGTGTATGGATATTGTCTGAGTAGTTGCTATTGTATTCTATGGTTGTGGACAGAATGAACTCAGAATGTCTATCAGCTGTATCTTCTCGCCAGTCATTCTTCACGATTACAGGACATCACATCAAACAGGACAGAGCTCACCCGGGATGATCCGTAGGCTTGAATCTGATGGTAAATCCGTTAGTGAAATGAAAACAAACTGTTCACCCCTGATTCACCGTATTGCTATAAAAGTCCCGTAAGTTTATGACTGTGCCCAAATCGGTTTCATGATATTAAGTATCCATCATCGAAAAAGAAAACACCACATTGTCAATGTTCTTCCTATTGTCTATTATGATTATCACTATTGTCTTTGTCTATTCCTTCTACCCTATGTATGCAAGTCGTATGTAGGTTGAAGTCTCTGCTTGCCCCACCTTAACATCTTTTTCTGTTTAGGAGCCCCCGTGGTATATGCGTGTTAGCATACAGTCTTCTGTATTTTACTTGATGTTAGTATTTGTTCATCTGAACGAACTGTTTAGGTTCTTTCTGGATCTAAGTATGTACTTTATTGGTTCACGTAGAGTAGTTTTTTCTTTCTTCTCTAATGTCCCTAGAAACTGGGAACCTGTGGATGAATATAACAAGTCGAGTGGTAAGCGTCCGCCCCTTACTCCTAACTTATGCAAGTGTCCTTCTCCAGCCATAATGACAAGGCTTTCGAAGTCACCATCCGCATAAGACATAAGAATTCACCTCAGTCTAAAACACCTACTAATAATAGGTAATGATAAAGGTAATACACGCTCATCTATATTCCTATTCTAAAAATATATTGTAATATACCTTATACACATCTATGTTCCTATATAGAATTAATGTAAATCCACGAATCGAAATTTATCCGCATCCAAGCACTTTATCCCATTATAAGGGAGGATATTTCTTTTCATTACAGGACACATAATTCTATCTTTCCGTCCAGTTGGGGAACGCACACTAAACTGACACAAAGACGTGGCCACTCTCTTTAGATCATCTTTGTCCCATCGTCCTTGACATTGCTGGACAAAGCAAATTCAGACTTCATTATCCCTGGTCAGTGGAAAATTTCTGATCTAGGCTTTTCCGTATATCCCTACCTCCAGAACGCAATAGACTGATCCATGATGCTGTCTCTCTTTGTCGCTACCCAAATTTTCCACTCGACAGTTACCTGTCCGGTTAGTCGGCTATTCCTGTCTTGACCCACATACACATGCGCTGGTCAATCCGTGGTTAACCCTTCTCCTACCTGGGTATTCTGATCTGTAAGTTATCAATGAATCATTAACCTGCAGTCTTTTCCGTGACACTTAATTGGCTGATACTGTCCCACTTCATTATCAATCCTTATTGCAGCTTGTTGTTTCCAATATATGTTTTTTATAAGTCTAATGTCTTTCCCATCAATTTGTAGATCTGCAAGCATATTCACCATGTTGACATGTCTAACTCTATCAAAAGCCTTTGTATAGTCAATAAAGCAAAGATGTATATCCTTGTTTACTTCTATAGCACGTTCAATAACTGTTCGCAGCATATACACAGCATTTATTGTACCCTTTCCTTCTACAAACCCGCATTGTTCTTCCCCTATTTCAGGTTGTATCTTCTTCCTCACTCTTTGCATGATAATTCTTAGCAAAATCTTTGTGATGTGACTCATTATACTAATTGTTCTATGTTGATCACATTCCAAGGTTCCTGATTTCTTTGGGATTGCAATAAATATAGAGTTACATAATTCAGGAGGTATATCTTCATTATCATATAATGTGTTCAGCAGTCTGGGGTTTCCGGTTTTAGGTCAAGATGGCGAGACGTGTTTCTTTCTAGCTCGGCTTAGAACGGTTGATCGGCGGTCCGACAAACCACCATCGTAAAATTTCCCGTTGTTTCAGAACCAGATTTCTGGCTCTAAATGTTATGTTGTTGAATTCCAAGGATATTTCAAATTGGCTATTGGAACGTTAAAATCCAACCCACGTGTGTAGTGAAGTGTGTGTTGTGTTATGAACGGTTACAACCGGACCGGGATATTCTCGACGTGTTTCCTTCTAGCTTGGCTTAAGACGGTTTATCGACGATCCGACTAATCATTTTCTGTTACTTCAAGATCAGTAAATGTTATAATGTGTCGCTCAAATATGTTAAACTCCAAGGATACTTTCAAGATTGGTTACTGGAATGTCAGAACTATGTACCAGACAGGGAAAACGACTCAGGTGTGTAATGTTATGAATGAATACAACCTAGAAATTCTTGGGGTTAGCGAGTGCAGATGGACTGACTCAGGTAAGACATTTCTCAACTGTGAACAAAGACATATAATTTATTCAGGAAGAACCGACAACCATCATTCGAACGGAGTGGCTATCATCATGTCAAAAAATGTAGAAAGATCACTGATCAGCTGGGAACCAGTAAATGATAGAATCATAACAGCTCGTTACCAAACGAAATATTTCAAGCTAACAATCATCCAGTGCTACGCACCTACCAACGACGATACAGACATCAACAAAGATAATTTCTATGAACAACTAATTGGTACCATCAACTCATCTCCCAAGCACGACATTGTTGTTGTAATGGGTGATTTCAATGCAAAGATAGGGTCTGACAATAAGGGTGTTGAGAGATATATGGGAATTCACGGCTTAGGGGATATGAACCAAAACGGAGAGAGACTACTAGAATTCTGTGAAAATAGCACATCTGATAGTAGCAAACTCTTATTTCCGCACAAAGATATACACAAAGTCACGTGGAACTCGCCTGATAGCATCACAAAAAATCAGATAGACCATTTTTGCATTAATGCCAAATTCCGTTCATCAGTACAAGACGTCAGAGCCTACAGAGGTGCAGATGCTGGCAGTGATCACAATCTCTGCATTGCCAAACTAAAAGTAAAGCTCAAGACTCTGCACAGATCACCCAGAATTAAGAAAATAAACTCACAGTCCCTACTGACTAAAGAACACCAACTCGCATTCAATTCAGAGGTACAAAGCATCTATGCTAACAAAGAAAGTATATCGAGCAGTGCAAATATTAAAACAACATTGAAGAAAATTGGAATTTCCTAACAACTACCTTGCTAAATGCTGCAACAAACACAGTCGGCTACGTACAAAGACAGAAGAAGAAGTGGCTAAGCGATAACACCTGGACGAAGATACAAGAAAGAAAACAAGCAAAACTAACACTTCTTTCTGCAAAAGACACATCTACATATGAAACCCATAAGCAAAAGTACTCTATGTTGGATAAGAGGTGAAATCAAGCGCACGAAAAGACAAACAGAACTTTATTCACAGCCTGGCCTCCGACGCCGAATCAGCTGCCAGAACTGGAAACAACAGAGCCGTATTCCATATCATGAAGCAACTATGCAATCACTCACCTACACCAATATACCCATCAAAGACAAACAAGGCAATCAACTGTTATCCGATGACCTTCAAAGCAACGATGGGCAGAACATTTCAAAGAAATATTAAATAGACCGCAGCCTGACACTGTTCCGAACCTGGATGGAGAAATTACTATGCCCCCACTGGATGCCTCCTGCGAGTCATTCACCATGGAAGAGATTAAAGCAGCCACCAAAAAATTGAAGAACAACAAAGCTGTTGGTGAAGATGAAATCTCAGGAGAAATGCTCAAAGCAGCAGATGAGAACACCTTACAACGTTTGTTACAGCTGATCAATGAAATCTGGCAAAGCGAATCCCCACCACAACAGTGGAAAGATGGTGTAATTTTCAAACTGCCTAAAAAGGGCGATATGTCTGATTGCAATAATTGGCGTGGTATCACTCTATTGTCAGTACCAGGAAAACTTTTTTGTAGCATGTTACTTGAGAGATTGAAAAAGGCGATAGATGAAAGGCTCAGAGAAGAACAAGCAGGCTTCAGACCAAAACGGTCATGCATAGACCACATTTTCACCCTCAGAATAATCATTGAAGACTCCGTAGAATTCCAGTCGAAATTAATCACAAACTTTGTCGACTTTCAAAAAGCCTTCGACAGCATCCACCGTCCTTCACTTTGGAATCTACTTAACATCTATGGTTTTCCTACCAAATATACCAACGTCATAAAATCTTTCTACAAAGAGACACGTTGCTGCGTAAGAACAGAAACAGGCAACTCTGACTGGTTCTCAGTCGAAACAGGAGTGAAACAGGGTTGTGTCTTATCACCGATGCTTTTTGGAATAGCTATCGATTGGGTCATGCGCAAATGCACAAGCAACACAAATATGGGTATTCATTGGGTTGACAAAATTCTAGAAGACCTGGACTTTGCCGACGACATAGTGCTTTTGAGTTCAACACATCCGGATGCTCAAGAGAAAATAAACCACCTCCAAAATGTTTCAGGGCAAATTGGTCTCCAAATTAACACCACAAAAACAAAGACTATTGATCTTACCAACAGTTCAGATGAGACCAAATTGAACAGCTACGTTCTTGAAAAAGTCAACAGCTTCACATACCTAGGAAGCAAAATGACATCCTACAGGGGACTCAACACCAGAAATATCACTAGAATCGCACTGGCATCTAGTGCCTTCAACAAACTGTCAAACATCTGGAAGTCAAAGACACTCAGCAAACACACAAAACTTAAAATCTTCAACTCTTGTGTGATTCCAGTGTTAACGTATGGATGTGAAAGTTGGAAATCAACGGTAGCTTTAGATAAAAAATTAGACAATTTTGAGAACAAATGTCTTAGAAGACTTCTAAACATCCACTGGACAGACTTCAGAACCAATTCGCAAATAAGACAAGAGACTAAGCAAGATACAGTATCCAATTTCATAAGAAGACGCCGTTGGAACTACATCGGCCATGTACTCAGAATGGACAAGACAAGACTCCCCTACCAAGCCCTCATATGGTCACCGGTAGGGAAAAGAAAACGGGGAAGACCAAGAGAGACCCTGCGTAGAACCATCATTAGAGAAGGCTCATTCAATGGCGAAGTAAATATCCAAGATCTACAACAGATAGCAGCGAACCGCCAGGCATGGAGAGACAGGACTTCTGCCCTATGCGCCGCCTTAGGCTCAAGAGGAAAGACTAACTAACTAACTAAGTCTGGTGACTTGATCTAGTCCAAATTCTTCTAAAGCTTTAATCATTTCTGTTGTTCGCATATGTCTTTCAAAATTGCTCTTTGTCATAAGCCAAATGTCCTGTTATATCAAGGAAATGAGAGACTGACCACATCTGTCAAACAAAGTCTGGCCACTTCTGTCAAACAAAGACTGACTACATCAGACAGACAATAACTGACCCCATGTGACCAAGACTTACGTTTCCAGCCATTTCCCCACAATGGTCTCAGACTTGCCCAATCCGTAGACATCAGCGGTGTCCAGAAGTTGCCTCCCCACTCAGAGTAACGGTTGAGGATCTTGTGAGATTGGTTTTCGTCGCACTGGCCTGGCAGTCCCCACTGGCAGAGTCCAACAGAAGGAAATATCACGTAGGTGCGCGGGTCGAACATCATGCACAGGAAAACATAAACACAGAACGCCAAATTAATCATCATCATCAACATCAGCATGTATCCTGTGAGATAATTTTTTCCCTATTGCTTTTCAACTATTGCCAGATATAACATGGCGTTAAAGTTGTTGATAAGGTACTGTGCTGGTGGTGTCTGCTATAGTGAGGGACGGAGCGGACACCTATTTCTCCGAGGATTTCGGTCAACAAACTGTGATGGACCTATCAGCATCGCACGTCAATACCGAGCCACTGCTTCCGGACACACAATCAGCCCTATGAGTAGTATAGCATGCGGAATATCGGTATTAGATGTGGTGAACGAGCACACAACTGATGATTCTCGCAGCCGGTCGGGTGGATCATGGAGAGAAATGGGGACTGATGGATAGGACTAGCTAACCTTCCGTGCGGGTTGGCGAGATAGCGAACTCGAGGGTCGGACTAGCGAACACCACGAATGTAAACAAACACTTATTTAAATTAAAATTAAATATGGACTGGTTATATGGTTCTGTAGAGGGTATTACTCTGCTATAAACTATCATCATAGGGTTACCGATTTTCAAGTGAAAACCGTAATAAAGTAATGATTATGGTTTTAGTGACTGTAGGGATCGGATGTGTGAATGTAGGGTGGTCGAAGGGTAGAGTATTAACAGAGTGCGTACAGGTGGTGAAGTGGGTATGTTAGTCCATCATGTCTAGTTGATCATGACTCGAAGTACACGAGTTCCTGAAGCGAGGAGCAGTCGTTATTTGGAGATGATAGGTTTAAATCTCGTGTCCGTGTTTGAGGACTAAATTAGTGGTTGTGGTGAATAGGACTGGGTAGGTGATCAAGGGTATGTGTGGACAAGGAGTAAAGTAGCAATAACGTGTGTGTGTGTGTGTGTGTGTGTGTGTGTGTGTGTGTGTGTGGTCCTAGAATCAATGACTAACACCAAGTATCATGAAACTACTAACCCGGCATCAATGCAACATAAGGCAGTCTCGAAGACATCATACACAAGTGTAACCACTTTATCACTGTGTCTGACTAAGCCTCGCTAATAGTTGAAAAGGAGAGCCGTGATCGCTTACGCCAGGTGGAGAATGCGTACCTTTACTTAAAAGCTAGCCGGTCATACAACGACTGAGGTTTAGAGAGCATTTTATCAGCTCTATAATATTACACACGAACACAATAAGCTGACCCGGTTCCACCTGTAGCGTCTCAAATAACTTGACAATCACGTTTGCGCTGTCTTGAACCCGCGACGTTATCGCGTCTCAAAGCAGGCATTTACACTTTCATTAAATTTGATGTCTGTCCAAGGGAGTCTTTGTATCTTTCCAGAGAAATGCATTTTCAATGCCAATATATGTTTGTTTGTTTTTTTCATCATGAATGATGATCGTCCTATGTTTCACAACCAGACTAAAGTACATTTTATATGTAACACTTCAACATTCTAGTAAGAAAATGTGTTAGCCAAATTAATTTTTTTTTAAATTTGCCAAATCAAGAGAGATATCGATTAAAGTAAGAAAACAATGTTAGCCAAATTAATAAAAATGTTCGTCAAATTAAGAAATATCTCAACCAAACTATTTAAACAAGTTGACATAAATTTACAACAACAAACAAAAACTCTTGTTAGCCAAATTAATAAAAATGTTCGCAAATCAAGAAATATCTCATCAAAACTTATAAATATGTCGACATAAATCAGAATATATGTTAGTCAACATTAATAAAAACGAGGACCAAAATATGAAAATAAGTCGACCAAACTTATAAATATATGTGCAAAGTAAGAAAAATAGTGGCCAAATTAAGAAACCAGCAGACCAAATTGAGAAAGGCGTAAGCCAAATTAAGAAAAACGTTGTGTAATAAAGAGTCGCTACAACACTTTATTATTCTCGGATGTTTACCATCAATGTTTTACATTCCCATCATCATAAGCACTTCTTCTTGTTCCACCTTTTAAACACCAGTAGTCTATTCATTAAACACAATTAGAAATATAAGTTTATTGTAATCATCCCTTCTGTTGATGTTTTCAAGTTGTATGAACAGTTTGTGCTTTAACCTTCCACAAACTCACACGACTCATCTCCGATTGCTGGTTTTATTTTGATTCGTATTATTATTATTTTCATAAGTAGTTCGATACCGGCTTCGTATATTCACATTTGAATGTTAGATAATATATGTAAGTATATTACAGACATTTCGGAGGCGCATAAGTTTTAATTACAGAAGGAAATAGAACAATTTATCTACACGTTATCTCATAGAACAATATGTTTTATTAAAACATGATAGGTTACAATTACACAACTGTTACTTTTTCATACACATGTAAAGTTTTAACAAAATTTATATCTATGCAACCAGTAACCACCTGGTTGATACACTAATTTATGTTGTACTACCTCTCACCAATAAAACTAACATATCATGTCTATGTCCTGTGTCATTTCACAACTGCAATAAATCAAGTCTGCAATAAACGTTTACCTGGACAATTTCTACGTACACCAGATCCTCAGAGTCGTCATTTCAAGCCCCTTCTTCATATTATGATTAAAGACAACGTAACCATCCATCCATCAATCCATCCATCATGTGCCATGCCGATAAGCGTATTGTTCTCACCTTGATGCCATTTATAAATTTGGTGCATCTATTTATTTATTGTCGTCCTCATTTTTTTCTTTATTATTAATTAGGCTAACATATTTTCTTATTTCGGTCGACATACTTGTAAGTCTGGTTGAGATATTTCTTAATTTAGCAATCGTTTATTAGTAATTTGGCCAAAGATGTTTTATTAATTTGTCTTGCGTATTTTCCTTACTTCGATCGACATGTTTCTTTATTTGGCCTATCTTTTTTTTTTTTTTTTTTTTTTTTTTTTTTTTTTAAATTTAGCTAGCGCATATTGTTAATCAGATAGAGATATTTCTTGATTTGGCCAACGAGAAAATACCTATCTGCCCACAGTTGGTATCCCCCTATCAACTATTCCAGAGCAAACTCCATGGAAAGATTAGCATAGACCATCATTACAAATCCAGACAAAAGTGAGAGGAATATTTGACAAGGAGGAACAGAACAGTGTGCAGCGCAGAACAGCCACTCTCAGCTTCCTTGATGAAGAATACCCACAGGACCTCTGGATCCGAGTCTACACAGATGGGTAGGCACAAAATTGTGTTCGAAATAGAGGAGCGGGAGTGTACATAGAATACCCACATAATACTAGGGACACAGCCAGAATACCGACAGGAAAGTATTGCCATAACCATGATGCAGAAATATAGGCAATCAAGATAGCAACAGAGACATTACTACATAACTGCATTGGTACGTAACCTGTGGTGCTACTGACAGATGCAAAATCAGTACTCGAGGCGCTCCTGTCTGGGAAATTGCCAGTACTAAGGACACTACTTTCTGAACTTAGCAGTCAGCACAAGGTCACCATACAGTGGATACCATACCACTGTGGAGTACCCGGAAACGACAGAGCTGATCAACTGGCTAAGGAAGGAGCCAAAGAAGAACAGCCTGATGTGTCCGTTACATACCACCAAAAGGAAAGAATGATCAAATCAGTCAGAAAGCCACCAAAACCTGCTCAAGATGACTACCACGTTATGGACAGACCAGAACAAGTCATTATTCTGCGCCTCAGAACAGGACACAATAGATTATGCAACCACATATATACAAAATTCAAGATTGGTGAAACAGCCATGTGCACATGTGGATTGGCTTTGCAGACAGCAGAGCACATACTCCAAGACTGCCCAAAATATAAAATATCTAGGTGAACCTTCTGGCTTAAAGAGACGACAGTGGAAGATAAACTTAATGGACCACTGTATGAACTGAAATAGACAGTTAAATTCATACGAGACACAACATTGCAGATATAGACATATTCCAAGCGAATGAAAGAAGAAGAAGAAGAAGAAGAAGAAGAAGAAGAAGAAGAAGAAGAAGAAGAAGAAGAAGAAGAAGAAGAAGAAGAAGAAGAAGAAGAAGAAGAAGAAGAAGAAGAAGAAGAAGAAGAAGAAGAAGAAGAAGATTTGGCAAACATTTTTATGAATTTGGCTAACAGATTTTCCTACTTTTTATACGTTTCGTCGTGATAATCCTTGATTTGGTCATTTTTTTTTTTTTTTTCTTTTTAGTTTGGTTGACATATTTTGTTATCTTTCAAAAGTTTGGTTGAGATATATCTTTATTTTAACCAACATTTTAAAAACATATTAATTTGACTAACATATATTTTCTTATTTCGTTCGATATATTTATAAATTTGGTTGATATTTTTCTTGATTTTGCGAACATTTTTTTTTATTAACTTTGGTAATACATTTCTTAATATTGATACGTTTGGTCGAGATATTTCTTAATTTTTCCATTGTTTATGTTTCTTTATTGTTAAAATTAATCTGGTTATCACATTTCCTTATTTCAATAGACGTATTTAGAAGTTTGGTTGAGATATTTCTTTTCTTTGGCCCATATTTGTATTAATTATGCTAACTTATTGTCTTATTTCGGTCGACAATTTTATAAATTTGTTAGATATATTTCTTGATTTGGCCAACATATGTATTAATTTTCATAACATATTTTCTTATTTCGGTCAATATATTAATAAACTTGGTTGAGATATTTCGTGATGTGGCCATAGATTTTTTTTTATACCTTGGCTAACATATTTTCTTACATGAATGTTGAACTGTTACATAGAACCTGTACTTTTGTCTGGTTTTGAAACTTGGGACAATGAGCAAACAAGCTGAAAACAAAATATATTGGCATTGGAAATGGGTTTCTGATGAAAGATGCAAAGACTCCCATGGACAGAGAGAAAAGTTAATGAAATTGTAAATGTTTGCTTTGAGACGCGATAACTTCACTGGTCAGGACAACGTGCACGTGTTACATAAGAATCTAAGGTCGAGGCGGACAGCTTGTTGTGTTCGTATGTAATATTATACAGCTGATAAAATGCTACAAAAACCAGTCCCTATGTGACCCTCTAGCTATTAAGTAAAAGTAACCCTTCCTCCGCCTGGTGTAAGCGATCACGGCTCTCCTTTTAGACTACATGAAAGGCTTAGTCGTACACCGTGTTAAAGTGGTTACACTTGCGTATGATAGTATTCGAGACCACATTATGTTGCATTGATGCCGGGTTAGTAGTTTCATGACCCTTGGTGTTACTCAGTGACCGTATGACTACAAGGACATAGGAAAATAGAGAGAAAGGGAGACCATTTTAAACTCCGATACACTGTGGACGAGTTAGCGGAATCACTGCCCATACACGAGAGTCATCAGGAGTTATATTCACGAGACTGACAGCTAAAGGAAAGCCTTTTGTAGTAACCCTTAACCACGTGACCCGAGTGTACTCCTTAAACATGTAACCCATAGAAACGCCATTTTTGACGAGATGTAAGCCTTTACAAGAAACAAGGCACTTAACATGCCCACGTCACCACTTGTACACATTGTTGATACTCTACCCTTCGACCACCCCACAGTCATATATCCGACCACTACAACCACTAATAACCACGATCTTTACTTTATTGCGATTCTTATTTGAAGATCCATAACGCTATGATGATAGTGTATAAGCCAGTAATACCCTCTAGAGATCATATAACCGCCATATTTAACTTAAATTTAAATCAAAATAAATTTGTTTAAATATTCCTAGGGGTTTGCTAGTCTGTCCCAGAGGGTTCTCTAGTCCACCCACCAGCTCAACTTCTCCACCCCACCAGGCTGGTTTACTGCGAGAAAGCTCAGTAGTCGTCTCAGTCAAACCACCGAAATCCACCACATTTAGTACCAATATCCGGCATGCTAGTACTCTGTCTCCACCATCGAAAAACACCACATTTAATACCCAAAACACGTATGATATACTACTGCTTTGTCCCTGCTCTGTTCTTGTCTAATCAATTGTATTTGTTTTGATAACCCACTTTCTTCAGTACTGAGTTCTTTTTTTTCCCCCTCAGATTCTTACCGGTTTCTTATTTTTTTTTCTGTTTCTGTTGCTTCTACTCTGCTTCTGGTCTGTTTCTTGTTTGTTTCTTCTCTGTTTCTCCACTGTGTCTGCCAATAACACTACAATACTCTTCTGTACCACTTGTGCAGACTATTTTTAAAACTGACTTCTCCCTCCTCCCAGCCAACCTCCCCCCTCCCCTACCTCTCCCATGTAGTTCCAGCATAAAATGTGTCTCTTGTATATTTCTGAAAAGGATTAGGTGATTGACTTGATCACCCGCTTAGTGCCGGTTACTGGTACAGATATAGGTCTGGCACCATGTTCCCAGCAAATGAGTCAGCCAGGGAGAAGTAATCAACTGCACAGAGGGACACAAACTAATTGACAAAATCGCTACAAACAGGTGACATGATAAAGTAAATCCGGTAACATTAGCCGGTTGAACGATTGTCCACTTGTTTTTGTGTGTGCTAAAATTGAACTGAACGTAACTGAACCGATGTGCCACTACTTACTTTCCGTACCATTGATATTATACAAGACGTGCTAATTACCAATGTCATTAACCACTTATATGTTCAGCTGGACAAAATGTTGAATTCTAGTCCTTGACTAGAGGACGTAATTTACAAGTACTTCAGAAATCGGGGAGGATTCGCTTAATGGCGAGGGACACTTTTCAAATATTGTTTCAAATGGCTTTTTTAATGGCCGTAATATTTCTAGGTCAGCAAAACGCGATGGTCGCGGAGTACTGAAGCTGAAACAATGTGCTTTGATGTGATAAGGGTTAACTTAATGACATGACAGACAACTTACATAAGATTCCCCGAACGTCATACAACCCAGGCACAGGTTGGCCACCTTCAGCCCTGACCTGCCCAGGAATTGGTAGGTCACCTTGTTCTCATCGCGGACGGCTGTTGCCATGGTCGTAGAATTCCTGGTGGTTGCCGTCAGCGGTCAAATATCTAGAAAAGGCAATTGCTTTCATTCAGTAGGCCAAATAAGAGATGGCGGAGTAGTGGTGGATGTTGTTGTAACAACTGAGGTAGTGGCACATGTTGTTTAACAACTGAGATAGTGGTTAATGTTTTAACAACTGAGGTTGTGGCGGATAATGGTGCAACAACTGAGGTAGCAATGGATAAATCAAATCAAATCAAATCAACTTTATTAGGGTCACAAATTGGGCGCGCAGGCCCGTCTTACATTCGGCCCTTCCAATCACTCGTCTTTCGTTCATCAAGAGCATTATACATTTACATAGGAAAAAATAAACATTGTGCAATGAATGTTGTAGACATAAACAAGGCTAATTACAATGTTATGAAGCCCATCTCCCACCTACCCATACATCACTCCACCCACCCACACACCCCCATACATCACCCCACCCACCCACACAACACCCCACCTACCCACACACACGCGCACCAAGGGACACATACACACCCCTACCTACCGACACACACGCACACCAAGGGACACATACATACGCCACCAACCGACCCATCCCCCTCCCGCACATCCCCCACCAACACACACTGCCCTCACCTGATCCCCCAACCAAAACACACTCGCCACCCACAAACATTCCCCCACAAACCCACACATCCCACGCCATCCACATCCTACCCCACACATCCTCTCCCCACCCACTCCTCAAACCACCCATCCCCCAGCCACATCTCCATCGACAACATATTCCCCACCCACACACACACAATCCACCACCAACCCACACATCGCACATCCACTCACACATCCCCATACCATACACACACATCCCCACCAACTGACTTGTCCCTACCCCCCCCCCCCACACACACACACACACACATCTCCCTAACCACCCATACATCCCCAATCCACTCACACACACCCCACCACCCACACATACAACTTCCACTCACCCACACATGCCTTAACCTAATCCCTCACCACAGAATCCCCCACCCACACATCATATACACCCCCTACCACGCACTATTCCCAACCCACGCACCACACACACACATATCCCTCACCATCACATCCCCACTTACACACCACACACATATCCCCCACCCAGATACCACACAATATTCCCACCCACACAGATACCCTTGCCCATCCACCCCACATACCCCCACTCACACACCACAAAAATCCCCCACCCACACACACATACCTCACCCACACAATATCACCAACCAACACACCACACACCTCTCCCCACCCACACACGCATTCCCAACCCGTCCACCAACACACACTCACATCCTCCACTACGCACCCACACACCCCCACCCACCCAAAACAAACATCTCTCGATCACAATACCCCTACTCCCACACACATCCTCCACCCACTCACACATCCCACCCCGACACATACAACTCCCTCACCCACCTACACATCCCTAAGCCACTCACACACCCCCACCCACACATTCCCCACCTACACACACACATCTCTCACCCACACTCCCCCACATACTTCCCCCAACCACCACAATCCCCTGTTCACCCACACATATACCCCACCCATACGCACATTCCCCGCACTCATCACACACATCCCCCACACCACACACTATCCTCCACCCATACCACCACAAACATACCCTCCACCCACACATCATTCACACATCCCCAACCAACACACCGCACACATATCTCAAACCCACACACCATACACTTCTCCCCACCCGCCCTTCCATCCCAAATCCACCCAACACAATCCCCTACCCACACAACCCCGCCTCCCACACATACTTCCTCAAACCATCCACACATCTCCACCCACATAAACACACATCCCCTGCATCCGTCCCATACACATATCCTCCACCCATACACACATCCCCCAACACCCATTCCAACACCCCTACTTTCACCCCCCCCCACACTTCCATCCACACATCCCACCAACACCCACAAATACCACTACCCACCAAAACCGACACACCCCAACCCATCCAAATGCATACCCCCACCCACACCCCCCCCCCCCCCACCCACCTACACATATCCCACACTCACACACATCCTCCACATACACTCAAACTTCCTCACATCTAGACACATACAAAATGTCTCACGTTAGTATTGAAATTAGTATGAACAAACTCCCACACTTTACTCACACACATACACTGACACTGTTCATGAGCAAGTCTCATAAAAATGTTAAACATGGAGAAAAATTGTGTACATAAAATGTATGTGACGTAAAATAGCGAGGCTCTCTCTCTCCTCTCTCTCTCTCTCTCTCTCTCTCTCTCTCTCCTCTCTCTCTCCTCTCTCTCTCTCTCTCTCTCTCTCTCTCACACACACACGCATTCACTCTCACTCTCACACATTCACTCTTCCGCTCATTCATTCACTCTCACGCATTCACTCTCACGCTCACTCATTCACTCTCCGCTCCCGCTCACTCATTCACTTTCCCGTTCACTCATTCACTCTCCCGCTCACTCATTCACTCTCCCGCTCACTCATTCACTCTCCCGCTCACTCATTCACTCTCCCGCTCACTCATTCACTCTCACTCGTTCTGTCTCTCATTCACACTCACTGACTCACTCACTCAAACTACAGTAATGAACATGAGTTTATATTATGCATGATAAAATCAAATGGTATTTAACTGATAATATGACAGATGAGAATACACAAACAATGGATTCGCGTGTTACATAACATGCGTGTTACATGACATGCATCTGCTCAGCTCTCTCTCTCTCTCTCTCTCTCTCTCTCTCTCTCTCTCTCTCTCTGTCTGTCTGTATTCTTTCATATACACACACTCACACGCATGCGCGCTCACACACACACACACACTAAGACATCAACTCTCCACTGTCTCACTCTCTAACACACAATCCTTCACACACACACACACTCACTCTCTCAATCACACTCTCTCACACATACACATACACATGAACGCATGCACATGAACGCATGCACGCACGCATACACTCCCTCACTCACTCTCACACATATACGTACGAATGCATGCACTGACACATTCCCCCCACCATTTCTCGCTCAATCACTCTCTCCACACACACGCATGCACGTGCGCACACACGCATTCACTCTCTCCCTCTCACATGACACCCACTTTCTCTCTCTCTCTCTCTTTCTCTCTCTCTCTCTCTCTCTCTCTCTCTCTCTCTCTCTCTCTCTAGCTCCCACACGCACACACATATATAGTGAACAATTATAGTTAAACAATTATAATGAACAATTATACTGAACAATTAAACCAGTAAATGAATTATGGTGGCATATAGTCGGTATGGATTAAGTATTGAAAGAGTTTTCGGTTAAATGTGTAGGGACTCATTGGAGTTTTCAGATCTGGAGGCAGATCATTCCATAAGTGAGCACCAGAATAGGCGAAACATGTTTTATATAGGTCCAATCTAGGCTTTGAGACATGTACCAAATTTAGGCGCTTGCTGTTCATTGCATTAGATTGAATCAGCGGCAGAGATACTCTGGGTATTTTGAGATATAATTTTATTCACTAATTTGACTTTGTTGAAAAGGAAGCGCTTTGTAGTGGTAGAAGTCTTAGATGACTGTACAAATTATACTTTCTACGTGCTTTATGTCAGAAACCAGACGAATAGCGCGGTTTTGTAGAGAACATAGTCGTTTTAAATTAGATTTAGGGCAACCATCCCAAACTGTGGAACAGTAATCGAGATGTGATTGGATATAGCATGTATAGAATATTTTTCGTGTGCTTTCGTCCAGGAAGTGCTGAATTTTAGCAAGTTGGTAACTTTTGGTGCTATTTTCTTGGTAAGAGAGTGAACATGAGAGCTCCAGTTCAAATGGCTGTCTATTAAAAGCCCTAGTGTTTTATGTTCAGTCACATTAAACTATAGGTAACGTGCCCATGCGGAGTTCGCGCGGTGATCCAGTTATGGCTAGTGTCTGTAGATTTTGTCTGGTCGTTATTAGCATGGATTTGGTTTTGTCGATGTTAATTTGCATGCGGTTTTCATTGCTCCATCTAGTAAGATTATCAAGTTCCTTTTGTAAAGAATTTTCTAATTCACTACGGTTTTCTTGACTAGTATATATAGTACAGTCGTCTGCGAATAGATCACAAGTTGTATTGATATATAAAGGAAGATCATTAATATAAACTGCAAAAAGCAGCGGACCAAGTATTGAGCCCTGAGGCACACCAATATTAAGCTGTGTGGGTCTTGATAGACAGTTGTTGAAGGACACGACTTGTTGCCTGTCGGATAGAAATGACGTAATTATGTTCACCATGTTGGTGCTTGTCTTCATTTGCTTTAGTTTTCTAATTAAAATATCGTGATCTACCATATCAAAAGCTTTTTTAAAGTCTACAAACACCGCTCCACAAATTCTACCGTTGTTGATGTTTAAGTGCCAGTTATCGGTCATTTATAATGTAACAACTGAGGTAGTGGTGGATGTTGTAACAACTGAGGTAGTTGCGGATGTCATTGTATCAACTGAAGTAGCGGTGGATGTTGTTGTAACAACTGAATTAGTGGTGGGTGTTGTTTTAACATTGAGGTAGTGTTGGATGTTGTTGTAACAATGTACGTAGTGGTGGATGTTGTAACAACTGAGATAGTGGCAGATTTTGTTGTAACAACTACGGCAGTCGTGGATGTTGTAACAACTGAGGTAGTTGTAGTTGTTACAACAACTGAGGTAGTGATGGATGTAATAACTGATGTATTGGTGTATGTTGCAACAACTGAGGTAGTGGTGGATGTTGTTATAACGACTAAGGTAGTGTTGGATATTGTTGTAACAATTGAGGTTGAGGTGGATGATGTAACAACTGACGTAGTTGTGGATGTTGTAACAACGTAGGTAGTCGTGGATGTTGTAATAACTGAGGTAGTGGTGGTTTATGTTGGAACATCTGAGATAGTAGTGAATTTAATAACTGAGGTAGTGGTGGATGATGTAGGAAATTATTATCTGGGGATGTTGTAGTAACAACTGAGGTAATGGTGGATGTTGTTGTAACAACTGATGTGTGGTGGACGATGTAACCCCTGAGGTAGTGGCGGGTGTTGTAACAACTGAGGTAGTGGTGGATATTGTAACAACTGAGGATATTGTGGATGTTCTAACAACTGAGACAGGTGTGGATGTTGTAAAACCTGAGGTAGTTGTGAATGTTGTTGTAACAACTGAGGTAGTGTTGGATATTGTTGTAACAACTAAAATAGTGGTGGAAACTGTTGCAACAACTGAGGTAGTTATGGATGTTGTAACAACTAAATTATAACGTAAGTTGTAACAATGATGTAGCTGTGGACTTTGTAACAACTGATGTAATGTGGATGTTGTTGTAACAATTGAGATATTCAAGGATGTTTCAACAACTGAGGTAGTGGTGGATAATGTAACACCTGAGGTAGTGGTAGATTTTGTATCAACGAAGGTAGTTGTAGGTGTTGTTACAACTGAGGTACTGTTGGATATTGTAACAACTGAGTTAGAAGTGGATCTAGTAACAAACGAAACAGTTGTGGATGTAAAATCTTAGGTAGTTGTGAATTTTGTTGTAACAACTGAGGTAATGGCGGATATGTTGTAACATCTAACGTAGTGATGGATGCTGTTGTAACAACTGAGGTAGTGAGGATGTTGTAACAGTTGAGGTTGTAATGTATGTTGTAACAACTGAGGTCGCAATGGACGCTGTAACAACTGATGTGATGTGGACGTTGCTGTAACAAATGATATTTTGGTGGATATTGTATTAAAAATGAGGCAGTGATGGGTGTTGTTGTAACAATTGAGGTAGTGGTGAATATTGTAACAACTAAGGTGTATGGTGAATGATGTAACAACTGATGTAGTGTTGGATTTTGTTGTAACAACTGAGGTAGAGGAGGATGATGTAACACCTGAGGTAGTTGTGGATGGTATTAGAACTGAGGTAGTGGTGGGTGTTGTAACAACTGTGGTAGTGGTGGATATTGTAACAACTGAGGTAGTATTGGATGTTTTAACAACTGAGGCAGTTGTGGATGTTGTAAAAACTGAGGTATTTGTGAATGTTGTTGTAACAAACGAGGTGATGGTGTATATTGTTGTACCAATTAAAGTAGTGGTGGATGCTGTTTTGTAGCAACTTAGGTGGCGATGGATGTTGTAACAGCTAAGGTAGTAATGCATATTGTAACAACTGAGTTAGTTGTGGACGTTGTACCAACTGATGTAATGTTGATGGTGTTGTAGCAACTGAGGTAGTGGTGGATATTGTTGTAAAAGGTGAAGCAGTGGTGGATGTTGTTGTAACAATTAAGGTAGTGGTGGATATTGTAACAAGTGAGATATTGATGGGTGTTGTAACATCTGAGGTAGTTGTGGATATTGTTGTAATAACTGAGGTAATAATGGATATTTTTATAACAACTGAGGTAGTGGTGGATGTTCTAATAACTGAAGTATTTGTTGATGTTATAAGAACTAAGGTAGTGATGCATGTTGTAACAATTGAGGTAGAAGTTGTTGCTGTTGTATTAACTGAGGTAGTGTTGGATGTTGTAACACGGAGGTAGTGGTGGACAGTGTAACAACTAAGGCAGTTGTGGATGTTGTAACAACTGGGACGGTGGTGTAGGTTGTTGTAACACCTGAAGTAGTGGTGGATATTGTTATAACAACCAAAGTAGTGGTGGGTGCTGTTGAAAAAAACTGAGTTAGTGATGGATGGTGTAACAACTGAGGTAGTAATTTATGTTGTAACAGTTGAGGTAGTGGTGGATGTTGTAACAAATGAGGTAGTGGTGACTGTTGTTGTAACAGTGAGGAAATAGTGGATGCTGTTGTAAAGTAGAGGTGGTGGAGAATATAGTTGTGACAAATGAGGTAGTGGTGGATGTTGCAGCAACTGAGGTAGTGGTGGATGTTGTTGTAACAACTAAGGTAGTGTTGGTTGATGGAGCAACTGAGGTTGTGGTGATTGTGTTGTAACAACTGAGGTAATGGTGGATATTGTAACAAATGAGGTAGTGGTGGATGTTGTTGTAACAACAGAGGTAGTTCTAGTTTCTTTATTATTGGAGGTATATTATTCTGATAAAGGTCAGCGCGGCCGTGGAGTTTAATGCGTCTGTCCTTAAACTTCCGGTGAGCTGGCTTCCGGGTTCATTCCTTTCAACGGCTCAACTGGTTTTCAACGTTTACGTCTCGTTCAGAAAGCTATGGCAAACTACAAGTGAATTGCATATCCTTTACAGAACGTAGCAATCAACCCCAGCATTTCTTGGCTGGTCGTGATTCCTGGGCAAGTTAACGTTCAGTAGTTTGCCTCTGAAACAAGTTAAGGAATTCAAATATCTTGGAAGTATGATCACAGAAGATGGCAGATTGGGCAGAGAAATATAAATCAGATGTCAAAAAGCTAGTGCATATCAACTATCACCCTTACTGAAACATCCAAATATACCTATGTCCGCAACACGACAGATAATAAACAGCATATTCTAACCAACCTTATGATATCAATCTCAAACTTGAACATTATCCAAATCACACTTTCGCACAATCAACATATGTGAGATGAGATGCCTGAGGAGAGCTGCCAACTTAACAATCCGAGACCGAGTAAGATCCAGTGGTTTGGCTATCTCGTTAGAATGCAACGCATTCAACCACCAGCTCTGGCCTTACATCAAAGATCATCTGCGACGAAAGCAAGAGGACGTCCAAGAAGAAAATGAATTGACGACATCAAAGATATTGTAGTCACACAGAATAACACAATACAATGCCACCCATCGGGCTCTGGAGTGCCAATTATTCCTCCCAACGGCACTTGACGGCAAAAGTGGAAGTAGTTGATGGTGATGATTATGGTGAGTTTGCCACTGCTTTCTGAACTTCTTGCACTCATACCATTTCATATAAAACCAACACAAGGCGGCCGGGTGCCAAATCGCCCGTAGCTGTAATTTGGGCGCGGTATGCTGGATTACTAACTGCGTCGGTAACCGTTTCGCCACAGAGCACGGAACTTTTTGTTATAGTCGCATATCCTTTACAGGACGTTGCAGTCAACACCAGCATTTTACTGCCGTTGTTGATGTTTTGGCAAGTGCTACGTTCAGTAGTTTGCCATTGTTGTCTGAACGACCGCTCGCATACCAACACGTTAAACCCAGCGCGACACTGTCTGCTGCCAAATCGGTCACCGCTGTTTTTCGAAAGCGGGTAAACGGCATTACGAATCGCGTCCGCAACGCCATCACCACGGAGCGCGGCAACTACTGAACATGAAATTGTCTAGCAAAAAAAAAAAAGACATAGTGTTGGGGTTGATGGCAAAGTCCTGCAGGGACGTGTAATAATACCGCCATATTTAGGATAACGTTTACAGGGGACATTATGATTACAGTGCGGATTACATGTTATGTCCGTGAAACTCTATCACTGATCCACAAGTGATCAATATAAACATACATTTAGTCAATAAAAAGCATATTTAGTCAATAACAAACACGTCTAGTCAGTAACAAATATAGTTAGTATCTAGACAGTAAATAACATATAGTCTCTAACTCACATATCCAGTCTGAAACTTACATATGAAGTCAGTAACTCACATATCAAGTCAGTAACTCACATATCAAGTCAGTAACCCACACATCAAGTCAGTAACTCACATATCAAGTCAGTAACCCACACATCAAATCAGTAACTCACATATCAAGTCAGTAACTCACATATCAAGTCAGTAACTCTAATATAACGTCTCTAGCTCACATATCAAGTCAGTAACTCACATATCAAGTCAGTAACTCCAATATAACGTCTCTAACTCACACATCATGTCAGTAACTCACATATCAAGTCAGTAACTCACACATCAAGTCAGTAACTCACACATCAAGTCAGTAACTCACACATCAAGTCAGTAACTCTAATATAACGTCTCTAGCTCACATATCAAGTCAGTAACTCACATATCAAGTCAGTAACTCTAATATAACGTCTCTAGCTCACATATCAAGTCAGTAACTCTAATATAACGTCTCTAGCTCACATATCAAGTCAGTAACTCTGATATAACGTCTCTAGCTCACATATCAAGTCAGTAACACTAATATAACGTCTCTAGCTCACATATCAAGTCAGTAACTCACATATCAAGTCAGTAACTCCAATATAACGTCTCTAACTCACACATCAAGTCAGTAACTCACATATCAAGTCAGTAACTCTTATATAACGTCTCTAGCTCACATATCAAGTCAGTAACTCCAATATAACGTCTCTAGCTCACATATCAAGTCAGTAACTCTAATATAACGTCTCTAGCTCACATATCAAGTCAGTAACTCCAATATAACGTCTCTAGCTCACATATCAAGTCAGTAACACTAATATAACGTCTCTAGCTCACATATCAAGTCAGTAACACTAATATAACGTCTCTAGCTCACATATCAAGTCAGTAACTCCACACATCAAGTCAGTAACTCACATATCAAGTCAGTAACTCACACATCAAGTCAGTAACTCACATATCAAGTCAGTAACTCACACATCAAGTCAGTAACTCTAATATAACGTCTCTAGCTCACATATCAAGTCAGTAACTCACATATCAAGTCAGTAACTCTAATATAACGTCTCTAGCTCACATATCAAGTCAGTAACTCTAATATAACGTCTCTAGCTCACATATCAAGTCAGTAACTCTGATATAACGTCTCTAGCTCACATATAAAATAAGTATCGAACATATCTACATTAGGTTGTTTATTAACAAAAATGTCTTATTATTCAATTTATTTACGGGCAAATTTATGTAGCCTAGTTAGAGTAACAAGACTGGTGGGAGCCTCCGTGGCGAAGTAGTGAAGCCGCCTGTCTAGGGTTCCGAAGGTTGTGGGTTCGATTCCGGGACCGTGTCCTTCGGCTCACGAGTGCATTTTTTTCGGAGACTCCTGAGGTCGTCGCTAGAGCTACGGTGTTCGTGCTTTGTGCGACGCTTTCCTCCCTGCGGAAAGAGACTGAGACATATGGGATACATTCGGTGCAATTAAATCGACCCTGTTGACTTTACGCGACTTTTTTGTGAGAAGGTTTATGGTGATGTAATCAATAATATTACGACAGAGTATTTGGGAAACTTTCTATCTATTCCCTATTTCAACAATTTTTCGGTTCCCATGGAATTTTGACCTCTGCCAAATAATATTTACTTCGCTCAGAATTGACATTACCAAGACACGAGAAAAGTGTTTAACTTCATAAATATAATGAAATGGAGGGACTTACTCCAACCTGAACAACAGAATATACACAAGTTTTACAGAGATTGAAATAATGTGTGAATTTCGTCGCGACTACAGATATCAGCTGGCACTGAAGCGTTTTTCATCGACCCTTGAACAAGCACTGTCAATGTCCATTGTGTGTCTTAGGACATACTACATTCACCTGACATTACTTCAGCCGACTGTGTAATGATACTGGCCCTTGGCAATGGCTGCATAGTCTACTGAGAAAAGGTCGCCTAAAAGTCGACAGGGTCGACTTCATTGTACCGGGTTTTATTCCACATAGTTCGGTCTCTTTCACCAGCGCAGAAAGCGTCGCACAAATCACGAAATCCGTAGCTCTAGCCACGACCCACGGGAGTCTCAGAAAAATTTCACTCTTGAAACGAAGGACACGGCCCGGAATCGAACCCACAACCTTCGGAGTCCGAGTCAAACGTCTTGACCACTTCGTCACAGAGATTCTCGAGTCTCTTGAAAGAGTCTGCTGAAAGGTTCGATACGGGTCTCTTGATACTAGGTTTTATAGAACTTCCAAATTATAGGATTCTGGATCAAGCTTTTCTTCTTTAGTGACAGATTTGACTTGGCCGAAGTATACATTTTAGGAATTTACAAGTCCGTCTTTACAGTAGCCTCACTGAACTAGTGTTTCAACTTAATTGTATTCAGCCTTACCTCACACGTCATTATAAATCACCAAAGAACCACCTCAGTCCAGTTATAACATGCACTTGTCGATATGTATTCTGACTATTGAAAGTATTTGTGGTATATGCCACTAGTTTAGTGGGAATAAAACATATTTGGATATGCTTGCTGAACCGTCAACATTTAATAGTAGAATATAATCCTTCATAGAGTTGTTTAACAGCCTTAAAAGCATTCATAGCTCACTGTAACATTACTCTGGCGTTGACCAACTCAACAATTCATATGTTACTGGACCAGTCTTCTGTCGTTGACCAAATCAAAATAATCTTCTTTTTTTTTAAACTCAAAATACATTCATAGGTTATTGTACCGTTCTTATGTCGTTCTTATAACTCTAGGATAGTGATCTGAACCAGCCCAGTTCAATAATGGCTTAAGACTTGGCTCTCCTAATCAGCCTCAGATATATAGGCATCATCATACTAGATATAATCGTATATCTTCATGGATGCCTGTCCACTGGGCACAGCTCGTAGATTTGACTGATGGTAGGTCACCGTCTATCAGAGAGTTGAGACTGGAACATGCCCTTCTGGTCGAGCACCATGTCGTCTGGCAAAGTACCCTTGACCTTGTCACAGATAAACTTGGTAACAGGAACCCATTCATACAACATAAACAATATCAATAGTTATATCTTATGAATAACCAATAAACTCTTTTCTCCTGTCATGAGAGACAATTCCTTCCATTAGCTGGTATATGTACGCTTGTGATTGGACGTCCTACAGGCCAAAAGAATTTTATTTGGTCTGCTGGTAAATATAGCGGTGCAACTACGCTATTCCACAATGTCGTGCATAGTATATAATATAACCTGTTGGAGCGTTTATTTCTTCTCCAAGGGTGTTGTTGTTAGGTTTTGCGATTGGCGGTATACGCAAAGAATAAATAAAACAATTAGAATTAATTAGAGATGCGCGAGAATTATAATGATGATGATGATCATCGTCACCTGGTACCAGATTCTGTGCACAACGTGGTTACCATCACATCGCTTTCATCACATCGCTCTCATCACATCGCTCTTATCACATCGCTCTCATCACGGAGCTTTCATCACGTCGTTCTCATTACGGCGCTCCGTCACGGCGCTCTCCGATATTTAAATAGAAGGTCTCTGCTGATTTCACGATTATGTTTCCCGAATCTTAATATGGGTAGTGTCCGGATAGGGTAGGTGTTAGAAGAGGGTAACCGACTTGCGTTTTGTTACATTTAGTTAACAAACACTGTCCATCTAGTTTATTTAAATGCAAACATTTCTAGTTAGTCTATGTAGTAACATTTACGGCGTGTTACTCTAGTTAGTAATTACCATACGTAACTAGTCTACTCTAGTGTATTAGTTAGTAACAAGAATTTACAGTTATTGACAATCATTTTTTTTCCCGAGTTTCCATCCTGTTTCAGGATATTGCGGTCAACACCAACATCTTTCAGCTGTATGTTGATTCCTAGGCTAGATTACGCTCATCAGCATGCCACGACTTTCTGAGCGACCGGCTTCCATACTCTCGTAAGTCACTGGTGTGACTCGAACCGCTACTAATTCTCGTGCGCTCACGTTAACCAGGAGAGTATTCGGGGTTACGGAGAAAGCTGCTAACCCCTCGGCCAGGAATATTGACAATCATAGTGATTGAAAATATCTAGTTAGTAACAAATATGTCTAGAAAGTAAAAAATAAAATACGTCTGGTTAGTAACAAATATGTCAAGTGATTTACAAACATGTCTAGACAGTAACAAACATATCTAAGTAGTAACAACTATGTCAAGATAGTAATAAAAATGTCTATAAGGTAACAAACATGTCTATACAGTAACAAACATGTCTAGATAGTAAGAATTATGTCAAGCTTGTAAAAACTATGTCTAGCTAGTAAGAAATATGTCTAAACAGTTTAAGAAAACCATGTCTAGATATTAACTTCAGTTCTAGAAAGTAACACATATTTCAAGTTATTAAACCACATGTCTGGTTAGTAACAAACATATCAAGTGAGCAACACAGAAGTATAGCCAGTAACATACATTTTTTTTATTAGAGCCAAACATGCATGATTAGTCACACGCATATTGCGATAGTCACAGAAAATTCCGTTTGAATTTACCAAATATAATTTAATAGTAACAAACAAAATATATGAATGGCAAATTACAGCAATGTCCTACCTGTAAGAGAATGAAGTCAGAAATGCGGTCAACTTGAATCAATAATGGAACACAAGATTTTCACAGTTGCAGACTTAGAGATATGTTCTTAATTCAGATATGGTAAACGTAGCAACTGTTGGGCCTGCTGTTACTTCAATCAAAACCGGTGGAATGCAGGTCTGGTGGGTAATATAGACAAGCACCCACCAAACGTCATGCCACAATGTTGCGCTTGGTACATCCTATATTCCTGGGGGGGGGGGGGGGGGGGTAAAAGGGGCGGGGGGGGGGGGTTTCTTCAGGGGTGATGTTGTTAGGTTTTGAGGTTGGCCGTACTCATCAAGAATACTTAAAACAATTACAATTACCTAAGGATGTGTGAGAATTATCATCATCATCATCATCATCATCATCATCATCATCATCATCATCATCATCATCGTCATCATCATCATCATCATCATCATCATCGTCATCATCATCATCATCATCTTAAGGTAACAGATTCTGTGCCGAGCGTCGCTACCATCATATCGCCCTAATCACATCTTTCTCATCTCGATGCTATCATCACGTCGCTCTCATCACGACGCTATAATCATATCGATCTAATCACGACGCTCTCTACATATCACTATCATCACGACGTTCTCACTACATCGCTCTCATCACGATGCACATTGCTCTTATCACATCACTCTCATCACATCGCTCACACATCGCTCTCACACATCACTCTCATCACATCACTCTCATCACATCACTCTCATCACATCACTCACAACACATCACTCTCAACACATCACTCTCATCACATCACTTTCATCACATCACTCTCAACACATCACTCTCAACACATCGCTCTCAACACATCACTCTCAACACATCACTCTCATCACATCACTCTCAACACATCACTCTCAACACATCGCTCTCAACACATCACTCTCAACAAATCACTCTCATCACATCACTCTCATCACATCACTCCCATCACATCGCCCTCATTACGTCGCTCTCATCACATGCTCTCACCAAATTGCTCTCATCATGTTGCTCTCATCACGTCGTTCTCATCACCTCTCTTTCATCACCTCAATCTCATCATATCGCTCTCATCACCT
The DNA here is from genome assembly GCA_014155875.1 of Cepaea nemoralis. Lineage (NCBI taxonomy): Eukaryota > Metazoa > Mollusca > Gastropoda > Stylommatophora > Helicidae > Cepaea > Cepaea nemoralis. The sequence goes on along the minus strand of JACEFZ010000559.1, from coordinate 38,264 downwards.
CACTCACATCACCTCTCTCTCTCATCATATCGCTCTCATCACATCGCTCTCGTTACGTGGCTCTCATCACGTGGCTCTCATCACGTGGCTCTCATCACGTCGCTCTCATCATATCGCTGTCATCACGTGGCTCTCATCACGTCGCTCTCATCATATCGCTCTCATCACGTCGCTCTCATCACGTGGCTCTCATCGCGTGGCTCTCATCACGTCGCTCTCATCATATCGCTCTCACCACGTCGCTCTTATCACGTCGCTCTCATCACATTGCTCTCATCATGTTGCTCTCATCATATCGCTCTCATCACGTCGCTCTCATCACGTCGCTCTCATCATACCACTCTTATCACTTAGCTCTCATCACATTGCTCTCATCACATTGCTCTCATCACATTGCTCTCATCACATTGCTCTCATCACATTGCTCTCATCACATTGCACTCATCATGTTGCTCTCATCACGTCGCTCTCATCACCTCACTCTCATCACATTGCTCTCATCACGTCGCTCTCGTCATGTCGCTCTCATCACATTGCTCTCATCACGTAGCTATCATCATATCACCCTCATCATATTACCCTCATCATGACGCTCTCATCATATCGCCCTCATCACTTCGCTCTCATCAAATCGCCCTCATTACGTCGCTCTCATCCTATTGCTCTCATCACATTGCTCTCATCATTTCGCTCTCATCACATCGCCCTCATCACATCGCTCACAACACTTCTTCATCTACACATTGCTCTCAACACATCAACCTCACACGTCGCTCTCATCACATCTCTCTCATCACGTTGCAACATATGCCCGTCATAGCTTAACCCTTTGAACTCGACGCGTAAAAATGTTTTTGTTTTTTTTTCTTCATAAATATGATTATTTTTTTTTAAATCACTTAGGAACATTTTTTCTCACTTAGAAACATTTTGTATGTTTCTTGTTGTTGTTCACCGATGATTTTTTCCCCAGATATAATATCTTTTTCAGGTTGAAATATTGAAATATTTTTAGTATGCCATAAAACGGGTAATGACCCGGGAACCCCAGGGTACAGTATATTTACTCTTGAGTACTAGCAGGGTTCAAAGGGTTATGATACAGAGGTTTGCCTCGGAGTTTCACTAATAACACTCTACCTGAGATAGTTCAGCTTCCGTTAACTCAATTTTGGGGGCGCTGATCGACTTACGCCAACTCTTTTGAAGCTCTTCCCTTCCGTATATTTAAATCTGTTTTCAATTACCTTCTCTGCCGCACTTGGCCATGGCATTTCACGTTATCAAGATGCCGGAGTAAAACAACGTTCGCTGCGATTTGTAATTACAGGGTGAATTTTTTTTGAAAATTTTGCCGTTCCAAGTTTTGTTTTTACCTAATGTGGAGTTCGCGCAACAGACTGCAACATAATACGTAAATACAAAAGTTGGAACAGCAATATTTTCAAACACTGCACAGTCATTAAAAATACACCCTGTATTTACCTACTATGTTGCATTGTGTTGCATGAACTCCACAGTAGGTAAATACATAACTTGGAACGGTACCATCTTCAAAAACTGCACAGTCATTAAAAATACACCCTATACATAAATGTATAAATAATTATGTGTTTTGTGTGTGTTTCTTAAGATCGGTGTATTTAAATAAGGATGAACCCAGGCCAGGTCCAGCAAACCGATAAGGAATTTATTTGTTCAAGTACTATTGCTTGAAAATTATGGAGAAATTGAAAGAGAAGCGTGACTCGGTCAGCGCCCACATCGGAAACACACCGAACAAGAGAATAACAACCGCTAAAATAAGAAATAGACAGGAGATAATCGGGACTTGGAATGTTATTGGTCTAGGAGATGAAGTAAAAGCTCTGGTAGAGTTTATATCTCAAATATAAATCATAAAATTCAACTATTAGGACTCACAGATACGAGAAAAAAGGGACAGAACACAAAACGAACACACGAAAGTACATTCTAATAAGTAGCGGTGTCGAGCAGCGAGCAATGGCAAGACATGGGGTGTGTTTTCTTTTTAATTCATCATTATCAAGTGCCATGCCAGCTAGCCACTACACCACTTGACAGACAGCCGAGCGTGTAGCCACTACACCACCTCACGGACAGCCGAGCGTGTAGCCACTACACCACCTCACGGACAGCCGAGCGTGTAGCCACTACACCACCTGACAGACAGCCGAGCGTGTAGCCACTACACCACTTGACAGACAGCCGAGCATGTGGCCACTACATCACCTCACAGACAACTGAGCGTGTAGTCACTATCCACATCACGGACAGCCGAGCGTGTAGCCACTACACCACTTGACAGACAGCCGAGCGTGTAGCCACTACACCACCTCACGGACAGCCGAGCGTGTAGCCACTACACCACCTGACAGACAGCCGAGCGCCTAGCCTGTATGCTCCCTTCGTTCGCAAGCCACGATGGTAGACCAATACAACATACAAACACATTTGACAGTGAATATATTTGTGTATTTAATGATCAGTTAAACGTCATACAAAGTGAATATATTGTTGTATATTTAATGATCAGTTAAACGTCATACAAAGTGACATATTGTGTATATTAATGATCAGTTAAACGTCATACAAAGTGAATATATTGTTGTATATTTAATGATCAGTTAAACGTCATACAAAGTGAATATATTGTTGTATATTTAATGATCAGTTAAACGTCATACAAAGTGAATATATTGTTGTATATTTAATGATCAGTTAAACGTCATACAAAGTGAATTATTGTTGTATATTTAATGATCAGTTAAACGTCATACAAAGTGAATATATTGTTGTATATTTAATGATCAGTTAAACGTCATACAAGCCTTGAAAACTTCAGTCAGCAAGAAGGATAGTTATGCAAACGCTCATGTTAAGATGACCCCAATCTGTGATGTGTGAATTTCCACAATCTGTGATGTATGAATGTCTACAATATCTGATGTATGAATGTCCACAATCTATCATGTATGAATGTCCACAATCTCTCATTTATGAATGTCCCTCATCTATGATGTTTGAATGTCCACAATCTCTAATATGTGAATTTCCACAATCTCTGATGTACGAATGTCCAGAATCTCTGATGTAGGAATGTCCACAATCTCTGATGTATGAATGTCTACAATCTCTGATGTATGAATTTTTCTCAATCTCTGATATATGAATGTTCACAATCTTGGATTATTGAATGTCCACAATCTATGATGTATGAATGTCCACAATCTCGGATTATTTAATGACCACAATCTGTGATTCATAATAATCAAGTACTAGGCCTGTTACAGCACGCCGCTCTCATGACGGCGCGTGGAAAAGCCTCTCGATCTCTGGCCATGTCTCCCGCCTCATGCACCCCCATAACCCCGCTGTCTGCTAATGTCCTGTCTCCATCTTCGTACTGGTCGACCACTGCCTCTTCTTCCAGGAACCACGCCTCCCATTACCGCCTCTCTCTGTGCCTGGGTGGCCGGGAACTGTCCCACACGACGTCTATGGGCTTGTAGACTTGACGTGGCAGTCTATGTTGGCAGGATTGAATCGATCACTGTTCTGTCTGTACACACTCTCGTTTGGGTAGGATGCCGCCGGAGAAGAGATATCGTCCAGCTGTTTCATCTGAAATGAGATTGTTGAGAATTAGGTGAGTGACCGGGTTTAGTTGGAAACATTACCTGTTCACTGGTTTAGCCAAATTGTAATTTTTGTTTGTTTTGTTATAAAGCAGCCTACTTTAGACTAAAGAGTAGTAATAGTATGATTCTGCAACCATAATTCCATTTATATATGCGATGTAGTGAGCAATTCTTGAACACTGTAGCGCACATAACCTTTAAATTGTGTACGCAAAGAAATCATTACCACTAGGTGACAGATTTACCGTCCAGCGTATTTCGTTGCAACTCGTTCGTCAGGTGCATACTAGAGGAGTTATATATCATGAGACGTGAATAGATGAATAATACTTCGTCTGAAATACTTCGCATACACAATCACTGATACTGATCAAATATGGAACATTTGTTATTCCCAGGGTAGGTTGGTGGAGTAGAGTTAATTTTGTGGAGTAGAGTTAGGTTTGGTGGAGTAGTGTGTACCACAGGCACGCAAGCCAGCCATTTATGGTACACGGCATGTCAGAATCCACGTGACATCGTTGCGGAAACCACAACACACATGTCTCAGACTGTAGTATCTGTTGTCCGTGCACCCCAGGCACGCAACCTAACCATCTATGGTACATCGCAGGCAGAAGCCACGTGACATCGTTGCCGATAGTGTGGAAACAAGATCAGACACCACCACTTGAGTTGTATTAGGTATATGGTGCTAGTTGTATCATTCGCGGGCCAATCACACTCTGTCAGTACCTGGCCAGCCGTTTTTACTTCCAAGGACATTTCTTTGCGCCCATTTTAGGCTGCAAGGAGGTGGGCGTACATGTCCATTCAAACAATCCGCCTGGATTGGGATTTGAACATATGTATCATCAGACAGGCAGTCAAGCCTACTGGACACTGCCCTACCGTGGCTGCCACGTTGGCAATAGTACCCGTGACACACAAGATGACACACTTGTCACAAAAGATAAGCCGCACATATCCACTATAACATTTGCATACAGTTTGAGCGGCAGGTTATCATTGTGTCACTTGTCATGGACATACCATTGTACGTGTATCGTAGCAGAGTGATAGATGTGATCTTACGATGCTTGTATCCATTCTTACTTATAGTCGGACAAGTGGAGTGACTCAAACATCGAACCACATTTAAAACATTCCACTTGAAGTGGCTTTAGTGGTCCAGATTCTACAAGTCCAGATTAAGTAACACGCATGACCCGAAATCGGCCCCAGTATTTCTACAAATCACGTTCGTAATGTGTGGGTTGATGTGTGGTGGCATTATCAATCTGAATCAATGAGCTTCACAATACTGCCACCAATCATGACGTTACAACATGAGATTGTGAGGAAGCAGCTTTTGATACGAACATTACCAGCCAGTGTAGCTACAATCATCAAGATTATCTGGCAGATCCTTGGCTATGTAAACTACCAGCCAGTGTAGCTACAATCATCAAGATTATCTGGCAGATCCTTGGGTATGTAAACTACCAGCCAGTGTAGCTACAATCATCAAGATTATCTGGCAGATCCTTGGGTATGTAAACTACCAGCCAGTGTAGCTACAATCATCAAGATTATCTGGCAGATCCTTGGGTATGTAAACTACCAGCTAGTGTAGCTACAATCATCAAGATTATCTGGCAGATCCTTGGGTATGTAAACTACCAGCTAGTGTAGCTACAATCATCAAGATTATCTGGCAGATCCTTGGGTATGTAAACTACAGCTAGTGTAGCTACAATCATCAAGATATCTGGCAGATCCTTGGGTATGTAAACTACCAGCTAGTGAAGCTACAATCATCAAGATTATCTGGCAGATCCTTGGGTATGTAAACTACCAGCTAGTGTAGCTACAATCATCAAGATTATCTTTCAGGTCCTTGGGTATGTACACCACCAGCTAGTGTAGCTACAATCATCAAGATTATCTGGCAGATCTTTGGGTATGTACACCACCAGCTAGTGTAGCTACAATCATCAAGATTATCTGGCAGATCCTTGGGTATGTAAACTACCAGCTAGTGTAGCTACAATCATCAAGATTATCTGGCAGATCCTTGGGTATGTAAACTACCAGCTAGTGTAGCTACAATCATCAAGATTATCTGGCAGATCCTTGGGTATGTAAACTACCAGCTAGTGAAGCTACAATCATCAAGATTATCTGGCAGATCCTTGGGTATGTAAACTACCAGCTAGTGTAGCTACAATCATCAAGATTATCTTTCAGGTCCTTGGGTATGTACACCACCAGCTAGTGTAGCTACAATCATCAAGATTATCTTTCAGGTCCTTGGGTATGTACACCACCAGCCAGTGTAGCTACAATCATCAAGATTATCTGGCAGATCCTTGGGTATGTAAACTACCAGCTAGTGTAGCTACAATCATCAAGATTATCTGGCAGATCCTTGGGTATGTAAACTACCAGCTAGTGTAGCTACAATCATCAAGATTATCTGGCAGATCCTTTGGCTATGTAAACTACCAGCTAGTGTAGCTAGAATCATCAAGATTATCTGGCAGGTCCGTTGTTATGTACAGCACCAGCTAGTGTAGCTAGAATCATCAAGATTTTCTGGCAGATCTTTTGCTCATGTACAACACCAGCTAGTGTAGCTAAAATGGTCAAGATTATCTGGCAGGTCCTTTGCAGAGAGTCGCTTCATCACGACCTGCAGAAAGGTCTCTCTATCGTGTGCCATTTCGCTCCCCAGACCACCCATATCTCCACCCCGCCTTCGTGCCTAAGTTGTCCGAACTGCCGTATCCAATTTCTGAGTTCTGGATCTTGTCTCTTATGCCCGGAACGTTGCCTTCAATCATTATTTTATCCACATCACTATGAGGTTCCGTACCTCACACACACGCATACATATGCCATGCTTATAACACTCATCAAATACAATATGGCACACACATACATTCCAACGTTTTTTGGGGACCGTGTGTACAGTCTTGAAGAACAGATACATCATCTTAGCCTGGACAGAATGTTGCAGCAGGGATTGGCCAGAGGATCTGGCGGTAATCTCAATTCTCCGAAGAAATGTCAGATGGACGCATAATCAGATTGGACTGCAACTGGTTTTATTAGTATTGGGAGTCTTCCCTAGTTGGTGGAGATGAGGATGGAGCGTGTATGGGAATGTCACGTGTCCTATGATATCAATTCTTCATTGGAACTCGTGTAGCACACTCCTAATGACTAGATATCTTTGTGTTAAACAATTCTGTCAGAAGGAGACATCAACTGGAAAGGCTTGTGAAACATTCAGTGACAACAAATGTGAGTGGTCACAGACCGAAAAGTGTCTCACCTCTTCTTTCGTCAGCGACCATCCGTTGGCGGCCATGTTGTCGTCGAGTTGTGCCAGTTTGGTGGCCCCGATGATGACTGAAGACACCACGTCTCTCTGGAGCAGCCATCTCAGGGAGACCTGAGCCGTGGTTCGGCCTTGACACAGTTAAAGACATGGATTATACTGGCGATGAACCGTGATTAGAACAGTTTAACTAACACAATAATGACATACTGGCTAGACCAGTGGTTCTCAACCTTTTATGGTCCATGCCCCCCTTTACCATATGTTCAGAACGTCATTCCCCCCCCCCCCTTTCGAATTTCCTCCCTATAAATCCCCCCCCCCTCACACATAGTATACATAAAAATGGAAGCTAAATTTAATAACACATATTAGAACAAGTCTAGACATCTACATAAAATGTGATTTGCGGGTCTACTTACGTTATAAAACGAATTTCACTAGGGCAAGAAGTACAGAACCGTAAAATTTAGAGGGAAAAACAATATCAAGTAACTGGTTCTTGTATTAATGCGATCTTGGAATAATCTTAATTCCACAACCCTCCCCCTCCAACCCCCTGGAAACCCTAAAATTCCCCGCTGGGGGGGGGGGGGGGGAATTCCCCACCGGTTGAGAACCACTGGGCTAGACGCTGACCTGCCGACCTGCTGGTCTTGTTTCGATCCCTAGCTGGGCAAACTGATTGTGTTTAGTTGACCTGGTCGACCCGGTGTAAAGTGGGCACCAAGACTGCCTTGGAAAGTAAAGATGGCCGGCGAGATACAGTTCACACCACTCACCTAATGCTGATTGGTTGATACAAATTATGGTCTAGCACAGGGTGGCCGATGGTTCGTAAGGTAGGTAACGTGGTCTGTTACTTTCATGATTTGTACATGATATGATGGACACTGATCTGATGACGGTCTGGAGGCGGTAGGAACTGATGTTTGAGAAGTATGTTGAGAATATCGTGGACAGAGAAGAATGTTGAGAATATCGTGGACAGAGAAGAATGTTGAGAATATCGTGGACACCGAAGAGTTAAGAATTTCTCGGAGAGATAAGACTGTTGAGGACATCATGGACAGAGAAGAGTGCGATGAGGTAGTGAGGAATGCGTGTGTTACAAGACGACTCATCAAAATCTCAAAGAAACCAAATGCAATGTGATGCTGCACATCAACAAATACGCTTCTATGTCGTCCGCACTTTGGCTGCTAGAGTAGCTAATAACGAATGCCTGGAAGAGACTCGCGAAACTGGGACATTATGTGCAGCTGTGTGAATGGGGCAAACTGGGACATTATGTGCAGCTGTGTGAATGGGGCAAACTGGGACATTATGTGCAGCTGTGTGAATGGGGCAAACTGGGACATTATGTGCAGCTGTGTGAATGGGGCAAACTGGGACATTATGTGCAGCTGTGTGAATGAGGCAAACTGGGACATTATGTGCAGCTGTGTGAATGAGGCAAACTGGGACATTATGTGCAGCTGTGTGAATGAGACAAACTGGGACATTATGTGCAGCTGTGTGAATGGGGCAAACTGGGACATTATGTGCAGCTGTGTGAATGAGGCAAACTGGGACATTATGTGCAGCTGTGTGAATGAGACAAACTGGGACATTATGTGCAGCTGTTGTGAATGAGGCAAACTGGCGACATTATGTGCAGCTGTGTGAATGAGACAAACTGGGACATTATGTGCAGCTGTGTGAATGGGGCAAACTGGGACATTATGTGCAGCTGTGTGAATGGGGCAAACTGGACATTATGTGCAGCTGTGTGAATGAGGCAACTGGGACATTATGTGCAGCTGTGTGAATGAGCAAACTGGGACATTATGTGCAGCTGTGTGAATGAGGCAAACTGGGACATTATGTGCAGCTGTGTGAATGGGCAAACTGGGACATTATGTGCAGCTGTGTGAATGAGACAAACTGGGACATTATGTGCAGCTGTGTGAATGGGGCAAACTGGGACATTATGTGCAGCTGTGTGAATGAGGCAAACTGGGACATTATGTGCAGCTGTGTGAATGAGACAAACTGGGACATTATGTGCAGCTGTGTGAATGGGCAAACTGGGACATTACTGTGCAGCTGTGTGAATGAGACAAACTGGGACATTATGTGCAGCTGTGTGAATGAGGCAAACTGGGACATTATGTGCAGCTGTGTGAATGGGGCAAACTGGGACATTATGTGCAGCTGTGTGAATGAGGCAAACTGGACATTATGTGCAGCTGTGTGAATGAGACAAACTGGGACATTATGTGCAGCTGTGTGAATGGGGCAAACTGGGACATTATGTGCAGCTGTGTGAATGGGGCAAACTGGGACATTATGTGCAGCTGTGTGAATGAGACAAACTGGGACATTATGTGCAGCTGTGTGAATGAGACAAACTGGGACATTATGTGCAGCTGTGTGAATGAGGCAAACTGGGACATTATGTGCAGCTGTGTGAATGAGACAAACTGGGACATTATGTGCAGCTGTGTGAATGAGACAAACTGGGACATTATGTGCAGCTGTGTGAATGAGGCAAACTGGGACATTATGTGCAGCTGTGTGAATGGGCAAACTGGGACATTATGTGCAGCTGTGTGAATGAGGCAAACTGGGACATTATGTGCAGCTGTGTGAATGAGGCAAACTGGGACATTATGTGCAGCTGTGTGAATGAGACAAACTGGGACATTATGTGCAGCTGTGTGAATGGGGCAAACTGGGACATTATGTGCAGCTGTGTGAATGAGGCAAACTGGGACATTATGTGCAGCTGTGTGAATGAGGCAAACTGGGACATTATGTGCAGCTGTGTGAATGAGGCAAACTGGGACATTATGTGCAGCTGTGTGAATGAGGCAAACTGGGACATTATGTGCAGCTGTGTGAATGAGGCAAACTGGGACATTATGTGCAGCTGTGTGAATGAGGCAAACTGGGACATTATGTGCAGCTGTGTGAATGAGGCAAACTGGGACATTATGTGCAGCTGTGTGAATGGGGCAAACTGGGACATTATGTGCAGCTGTGTGAATGAGGCAAACTGGGACATTATGTGCAGCTGTGTGAATGGGGCAAACTGGGACATTATGTGCAGCTGTGTGAATGGGGCAAACTGGGACATTATGTGCAGCTGTGTGAATGAGGCAAACTGGGACATTATGTGCAGCTGTGTGAATGAGGCAAACTGGGACATTATGTGCAGCTGTGTGAATGGAGGCAAACTGGGACATTATGTGCAGCTGTGTGAATGAGGCAAACTGGGACATTATGTGCAGCTGTGTGAATGGGGCAAACTGGACATTATGTGCAGCTGTGTGAATGGGGCAAACTGGGACATTATGTGCAGCTGTGTGAATGAGGCAAACTGGGACATTATGTGCAGCTGTGTGAATGAGGCAAACTGGGACATTATGTGCAGCTGTGTGAATGAGGCAAACTGGGACATTATGTGCAGCTGTATGAATGGGGCAAACTGGGACATTATGTGCAGCTGTGTGAATGAGGCAAACTGGGACATTATGTGCAGCTGTGGAATGAGGCAAACTGGGACATTATGTGCAGCTGTGTGAATGAGGCAAACCTGGGAATTATGTGCAGCTGTGTGAATGGGGCAAACTGGGACATTATGTGCAGCTGTGTGAATGGGGCAAACTGGGACATTATGAGCAGCTGTATGAATGGGGCAAACTGGGACATATGTGCAGCTGTGTGAATGGGGGCAAACTGGGACATTATGTGCAGCTGTGTGAATGGGGCAAACTGGGACATTATGTGCAGCTGTATGAATGGGGCAAACTGGGACATTATGAGCAGCTGTGTGAATGAGGCAAACTGGGACATTATGTGCAGCTGTGTGAATGAGGCAAACTGGGACATTATGTGCAGCTGTGTGAATGAGGCAAACTGGGACATTATGTGCAGCTGTGTGAATGGGGCAAACTGGGACATTATGTGCAGCTGTGTGAATGAGGCAAACTGGGACATTATGTGCAGCTGTGTGAATGAGGCAAACTGGGACATTATGTGCAGCTGTGTGAATGAGGCAAACTGGGACATTATGTGCAGCTGTGTGAATGAGGCAAACTGGGACATTATGTGCAGCTGTGTGAATGGGGCAAACTGGGACATTATGTGCAGCTGTGTGAATGGGGCAAACTGGGACATTATGTGCAGCTGTGTGAATAAGGCAAACTGGGACATTATGTGCAGCTGTGTGAATGGGGCAAACTGGGACATTATGTGCAGCTGTGTGAATGAGGCAAACTGGGACATTATGTGCAGCTGTGTGAATAAGGCAAACTGGGACATTATGTGCAGCTGTGTGAATGGGGCAAACTGGGACATTATGTGCAGCTGTGTGAATGAGGCAAACTGGGACATTATGTGCAGCTGTGTGAATGAGGCAAACTGGGACATTATGTGCAGCTGTGTGAATAAGGCAAACTGGGACATTAGTGCAGCTGTGTGAATGGGGCAACTGGGACATTATGTGCAGCTGTGTGAATGGGGCAAACTGGGACATTATGTGCAGCTGTGTGAATGAGGCAAACTGGGACATTATGTGCAGCTGTGTGAATAAGGCAAACTGGGACATTATGTGCAGCTGTGTGAATGGGGCAAACTGGGACATTATGTGCAGCTGTGTGAATGGGGCAGACTGGGACATTATGTGCAGCTGTGTGAATGGGGCAAACTGGGACATTATGTGCAGCTGTGTGAATGGGCAAACTGGGACATTATGTGCAGCTGTGTGAATGGGGCAAACTGGGACATTATGTGCAGCTGTGTGAATGGGGCAAACTGGGACATTATGTGCAGCTGTGTGAATGGGGCAAACTGGGACATTATGTGCAGCTGTGTGAATAAGGCAAACTGGGACATTATGTGCAGCTGTGTGAATGAGGCAAACTGGGACATTATGTGCAGCTGTGTCAATGAGGCAAACTGGGACATTATGTGCAGCTGTGTGAATGGGGCAAACTGGGACATTATGTGCAGCTGTGTGAATGGGGCAAACTGGGACATTATGTGCAGCTGTGTGAATGAGGCAAACTGGGACATTATGTGCAGCTGTGTGAATGAGGCAAACTGGGACATTATGTGCAGCTGTGTGAATGAGGCAAACTGGGACATTATGTGCAGCTGTGTGAATGAGGCAAACTGGGACAGTATGAGCAGCTGTGTGAATGAGGCAAACTGGGACATTATGAGCAGCTGTGTGAATGAGGCAAACTGGGACATTATGTGCAGCTGTGTCAATGAGGCAAACTGGGACATTATGTGCAGCTGTGTGAATGGGGCAAACTGGGACATTATGTGCAGCTGTGTGAATGAGGCAAACTGGGACATTATGTGCAGCTGTGTGAATGAGGCAAACTGGGACAGTATGAGCAGCTGTGTGAATGAGGCAAACTGGGACATTATGAGCAGCTGTGTGAATGAGGCAAACTGGGACATTATGTGCAGCTGTGTCAATGAGGCAAACGTTATTCTTTGGTCATGTGATGAGGGGGGGGGGGGGTCACTTGAACACATCGTGAGGACTGGAAAGATTATTGGGAGTAGAGGCAGCGCCAAACAGAGATACATGATGCTTGATGAACTGAGATTGTGGCATGGAGAGATGTCATTAGCAGAGTTGATCGAGAGCACCAATGATTGAGATCTGCGGGGAGGCAAGAATGTCTCAGGCAGCTGGTATGGCACGTGATGATGATGATGATGATGATGATGATGATGATGATGATGATGATGATGATGATGATGATGATGATGATGATGATGATGATGATGATGATTAAGGAAGTCCGTTGATGGATTTTTGAGGTTAAATGGCTAGATCTGTCATACAATCAAAGAACTCACCACGTGACTTGGCTATGGCCTCCGCTGCCTCCACAATATCAAACGTTTTGTCGCTAAAGTTGACACCTCCTCTTCCGCCATGTTGAGCAGCCCATCCCAGCCGACCTTCGCTGGGCTTCACGCCCCGTTTTACCTTTCCCGTCAGCAAGCCCCTGGGTAGAAATCAGGCACACGTTAAAACACACATGTAGATATATAGACTGGTAGACGATGAATTAGGTCAGTAAAGTTACTTCCAAGGCAGAAACTGTCTCACGGGTGTCAAGTAACAGGTCATCCTATATTCTAGGTATGATCAAATGATGTGGGTTGTCCAGTTCTCTTCCTATATTCTAGGTATGATCAAATGATGTGGGTTGTCCAGTTCTCTTCCTATATTCTAGGTATGATCAAATGATGTGGGTTGTCCAGTTCTCTTCCTATATTCTAGGTATGATAAAATGATGTGGGTTGTCCAGTTCTCTTCCTATATTCTAGGTATGATCAAATGATGTGGGTTGTCCAGTTCTCTTCTTATATTCTAGGTATGATCAAATGATGTGGGTTGTCCAGTTCTCTTCCTATATTCTAGGTATGATCAAATGATGTGGGTTGTCCAGTTCTCTTCCTATATTCTAGGTATGATCAAATGATGTGGGTTGTCCAGTTCTCTTCCCATATTCTAGGTATGATAAAATGATGTGGGTTGTCCAGTTCTCTTCCTATATTCTAGGTATGAACAAATGATGTGGGTTGTCCAGTTCTCTTCCTATATTCTTTTTTTTTTGTTTTTTTTTTGTTCGCATATCCTTTACAGGACATCGCTGTCAACATCAGCATCTTTCAGCTGATTGTTGATTTCTTGGCACGATTACTCTCAGTAGTTTGCCATTTCTTTCTGAGCGACCGGCTCACATATCCCGTAAGTTACCGACGCGGAGAGAATCACTACCGATTCTCGCGCGATGTCACGTTACTCACGAGAGTATACGGGAGAAGGTCGTGTAACTCCTAGACCAGGGAGACCGGTTCCTATATTCTAGGTATGATAAAATTTTATGGTTTTCTAGTTCTCTTCATTGCCGCCTTTCATTCCGTGGAAATTCTCAGACAATACTGAAAGATTGTCGGTACCAATTTAGTAAGACTAACTGGAACCCAGGGCTGTTGTGTTAGGAACACAAGAATGATGTCACCGCTGGAGATTGCCCCATGTCTAGAGGGTGAGTGAAATGATCCAGATATCACTTTGGTACCACGCTTCCTAGGTAAGTAATCTGGCAGGTATGCAGGCAGGCTTATAGGTAAGTATGTATGTTGGTAAGTAAGTATGTAGGTAGGTAGGTAGGTAGGTAGGTAAATAGGGGGTAGATATGTAGGTAGGTATTTAAGTAAGTAGTGGACAGGCGGTCAGGTAGGTAGGTAGGCAGGTAGGTAGGTGGGTTGGTAGATAGATATGAAGATGATCTATGTAGGTAGGACGATAGATAGGTAGTTCGGTAGGTAGGCTGGTAAGTTGGTAGATGGTTAGCTGGAAAGGGTGGCAGACATGCAGATGTGTAGTTATAGTTTAGTTTAGTTTAGGTTAGTTTAGTTTAGTTTAGTCGACGGATCAACATCAAGGCACACGGGTGTAACCCATAAGTACTCCATTCTTCTCCTAACTCAAGCACGCTGCATTGTAGGTAGAACAGGCAGGTGTTTAGACAGGTAAAATGTAAACTTAAATGGTGTATATAACATCACCTATGGTAGACAAGAGAGCCGGGGTGAGGCACTGGTCAGCACGCCAGTCAAGTGGCCAAGTGGACATGCGTTCAAATCCCCAGAGGGGTAACTCTTCTTGTAAAGTGACCCTATGTCTTCCTGGATCCAGCCACAGCCTGGTACCACTAACTGTGGTTGAAGTAAAGGCGGTCGGCCTGTTACTGACCACACCAAGCATCGAATTGCCGATTGACTTAATAAAATGTGGGGTTTGCACCATATACCAGCTACTGCCCAAGTCGTGTCACAGGATCAGGTGCTTACAGGTCACTGCAGTTCGGGGCAAACAGATCACATATTCGTAGCGCCACTGGATATTGCCTGGCAATATTTCCCATCGGAATGAAAAGACTTCGGCTTGTATAGATATGAATGATCAGCTGTGTATGAACAATTGCTCACTTGAAACTTGAGGTGTGTGTGTGTGTGTGCAATGTACAGAACGTGTTGAGTACTGCAGGCATGTCAACACACGGGCACGTCAGGTACTCACCCCTTCAGTGGACTCCAGGGCAGAACTCCGATACCTGCAGCTTTACACACCTGAAAGGCTTCGAATTCCGACTCCCGGCAGACCAGGCTGTATTGTTGCTGGTAGATCAGACGGCACAGAGGAGGTAAAATATGTTTTATGTGTAAATGACAGGCTAGTGAGAAACTCTTATCTTGTCATAACACACACAAATTATAATCCTTCAGTCTTGTATGCACCACTCTTAACGCGTTGAAGAAACACCCGTTGTTATTGGCAGGTGACTTTTGTGAAATTTCAAGATCGATGCTTCAGATTTATTATTTGGTTGTTTCGGGATTTGAAATTTAAATATTGAGCACTACCTACTAGTACTACTACTGGCAACGCTGATCGTATTCTGGTATGAACCTAAGGCTCATCCACGTCAATATGGAAGCCCTATACTCGAGTTTCGCTCTCGTTTGAGCTCGTCAGTAGTGCATATCCCTGACCGGATCCGGAAACAAGCCCCGGATCACTGGCGTGTGAAGCGGGTGTGTAACCACGCGGCACACACTGGACACAGCCAAATTATCGTAACAGAAAACTACAACGCTACGCACCGTAGGCTATGCTCAAGATTGCCCAATCGCCGCGACAGACGTCCGTCAATCGATGTGGACCCGAACGATCAGGACTTCTCACTGGCAAGGAACACCAGGCCTCCTAACTCCAGTGAGCATATCCCCCGTAGAGTGGAGACTGGTCTTCACAAATGTGGGGCTAGCGCCATATACCAGGACTACAAGACGACGTCACACGGTGCTCTTAATCTACTTATTGGCTGTCTGATCTGATCATCTCATCTCATCTCATCTCATCTCATCTCATCACATCTCATCTCATTTCATCTCATCTCATCTCATCTCATCTCATCTCATCTCATCACATCTCATCTCATCTCATCTCATCTCATCACATCTCATCTCATCTCATCTCATCGTGTTCCTCTTGTATCTTGCGGTGTCGAGGTGAAGTATAAACAGCAGGTGAATGCCAGTTTATGGGTTTCATGTATCGAGATCCCCATGGACTCTGTTATTTCCTCTGTCCATCATTTACATGGTCGGCCACTCCTTCTGGTTCCACCTGGTCACGACATCAGACGATATCGTATACTGTTAGTTGATAGACTAGAACTATTTCATTTGCTGTCTTTTAATGCTTCCACTAGCTGTTATGTTAGCTGCATATCCTTTACAGGGCGTAGCAGTCATTCCTAGCATGTTTGGCTGTTCGTAATTTCTGGGCAAGTTTACGTTCAGTACTTTGCCATTGCTTTCTGAACGACTGGCACCCATACCATTTCATCCCCCCCCCCCAAGAAAAAACAACGCAAGGCCGTCTACTGCCTGCAGCTGTGTTTCGAACGCAGGTAAGCGGAATTATGAACTGTGTCTATAAACCCTTCGCCACGAAACCACCTGTACATTGTGCAAATAGAATCCAAGCTACTACAACCACTCGCTAATGTAGTCTTACAACTCGCCACCATCTCGGAGCGAATTCAGCTAGTGAAACACCATTCTAAAGGAAAGGATCACACGTGGCATCTGTTATAATATCTTCATTGTATTTTCCTTGAGGGTTTAGACACATGTTAGGGCTGTCACTAACCGTTGTGTTGACTTGTGGTGTTCACAGAAGATGGTTGGAACATCCATCTCAACAGATGTCCACATATCAGTTATGAGACACGGGTACCTGGATGTCCACACTTTAATTTTGAGACTGGGGTACCTGGATGTCCACACTTTAATTTTGAGACTGGAGTACCTGGATGTCCACACTTTAATTTTGAGACTGGAGTACCTGGATGTCCACACTTTAATTTTGAGACTGGGGTACCTGGATGTCCACACTTTAATTTTGAGACTGGAGTACCTGGATGTCCACACTTATGAGACTCTGGTACCTGGAAGTCCACACTTATGAGACTCGGGTAGCTGGATGTCCACACTTCACTTATGAGACTCGGGTAGCTGGATGTCCAAACTTCACGTTTGAGACTCGCGTACCTGGATGTCCAACTAGGCACTTACCGCTAGTCAGACTTTCTCAGTCTCACATCTGTAGAGGTACATCCGGATGTATCTAGGTCATGATCCTTCCACAGGAGACGCCCACTGAAAGGGGTCAGGCCTGGTTTGGTCAAGTTTCCTCCACGGGTACATGGAGTGTTCCATACGTCAACAAGCTCCAACCAATACCCGGAGAGCATGTGTGTATTTAATATCCGTCTTTAACATCTCCCTGTAATGTTATTTATTACCTTTCTCCTCCGTGAGCCAAAATCCGTGTACATCACTGAGTAAACACACGTGCACCTCACTGAATCGGAAATGATCCTCTACATGAAGACAGTGATAGAAGGGCAGAATGTTAGACGGGCCTGCGTGCCCAATTCTTAACCCTTTGAAAATAAGGTTTGTTCGTTCGTTCGTACGTTCGTTCATTATTAGGCCTCATTTTTTTTTCTTGTTTTGTTCGCATATCCTTTTTACAGGACATCGCTGTCAACATCGGCATATTTCAGCTGATTGTTGAATTCTTGGCAAGATTACGTTCAGTAGTTTGGCATTGCTTTCTGAGCGACCGGCTCACATACCCCTAAATTACCGACGCGGCGAGAACCGCTACCGATTTTCGCGAACGTCACGTTACTCACGAGAGTATACGGAATTACGGAGAAAGTCGTGTAACCCCTAGACCAGGGAGAATTAGGCCTCATGGTGAATCAAAATAGTTGCAGCCCATTAACACAAGACTGCTGCATCTCGCTGATTCAAAATTGTTGCAACCCACTGAATCAAACTTGCTGCACATTATGAAGTCAAAATTGTTCCTTTTCATTTGGTCATCTACATAAATAATGATTAGGCCACACGGCAAGTCAAAACTGGATAAGGCTACTCTCTATATCAAGACTGGATTGGGCTACTCTATTTGTCAAGACTGGAGTAGCCTCTGCAAGAAGATTGGCATCTTTATGAGTCAGGACAGAAATCCTTTATTGGTCAAGATAATTATCATCAGTTCTCATTAAAATCCGGATCACTCTATCGGTCAAGATTTTTTTAGTCTCTTGTGAAAGATTGGTTTACTCTGTGGGTCATATTTCGCTTTACTACCAGTTAAGATGGGACTACTCCACAGGAGCCAAATCTGTGAAATTGGTTCCGGCTACACATTTTTCTGGAGTGGAAGGAAAAGCGAGGAAAGACGCCAATCCGGTGTGGGATTTGCCATTAAGTCGGCCCTGGTCGGCAAATTAGCTGGATTTCCAAAGGCTGTAAACGACAGGCTCATGACCATGAAGTTGCCTCTGCTGAATGGAAGGAAGCACGCAACCATTGTGAGTGTCTACGCACCAACTATGACCAATGAAGATGATGTCAAGAATAAGTTCTATGAGGACCTGCACAATGTATTAACATCTGTTCCCAAAGGAGACAAACTTATACTCCTTGGGGATTTCAATGCCAGAGTAGGCACGGACACCACCTCTTGGAGTGGCATTATTGGAAAGCATGGAGTCGGAAATTGTAACAGCAATGGACTCCGCCTCCTTCAGACATGTGCCGAACATGATCTCCTGATTACGAACACAATTTTCCGTCTCCCCATGAGAAATAGGACATCGTGGATGCACCCTCGCTCGAAACACTGGCACCTCATTGACTATGTCATCGTCAGGAGGAGTGACAGACAAGACGTTCGAGTGACAAAATCCATGTGTGGTGCCGAATGTTGGACAGACCATCGTCTCATTGTCTCGAAAATGAACATCCACATCAGGCTACCACGGCGTCCTCAAGGGGCGAAAATGCAAACAAAGCTAAATGTCACCCGCCTAAACAGCACGAAAATGCAGCAGTCGTTTGAAAATATGCTGGAAGACCGCCTCAAGCCCAATGCTGAAGCTAAACAGGATACAGAAACAGAATGGAGAGCCCTAAAGGACACGATTTACAACACTGCTATGGAAATCCTGGGTCCAGCCCCCCGAAAGCATAAAGACTGGTTTGATGAAAATTCCGAAGACATCAACCAAATGCTGGCCGAGAAACATCTTCTCCTCAAGGCACATTTGAATGACCCAAAGTCAACATCAAAAAAAGATGCTTTCAAGAACATTCAGAGAGTAGTGCAGCAGAAACTTCGGCACATGCGGGACTCCTGGCTGAGCAGCAAAGCTGATGAAATTCAGGGCTTTGCTGACAGACACGATATGAAAAACTTCTACGACTCACTGAAAGCGGTCTATGGTCCTTCATCACCAGGCATAGTTCCCCTCCTCAGTGCAGACGGGGGAACATTGGTCACCGATAAGAAAGAAATCCTCCAACGCTGGGCAGAGCATTTCAGCAAAATCTTAAATGCAACTTCCTTCTTCGATGATGAAACCATCAATTGCCTTCCTCAAGTTCCCACCAATGAGACTCTTGATGACCTGCCAACCATAGTGGAAATAAACAAAGCCATCCAGCAACTCTCCAGCGGCAAGGCACCTGGTCCTGACTCCATCCCAGCAGAGATATACAAGGCAGGTGGGCCGGTCCTAACAGAGCAGCTTCACCAAGTCTTCACAAACATATGGATGAACGAGACCATGCCACAAGATTTTAAGGACGCGTCAATAGTCCACCTTTACAAACGTAAAGGAAACCGCCAATCCTGTGACAACCACCGAGGCATCTCCTTGCTTTCAATTGCAGGGAAGATACTCGCCAGAATTCTTCTCAATCGCCTCACAGCCCATCTCGATCAAGGTCTTCTTCCTGAGAGTCAATGTGGCTTCAGAAAAGAACGTGGAACTGTTGACATGATTTTCGCTGCAAGGCAGCTGCAAGAGAAATGTCAGGAACAGAACTGCGAAATGTTCTCCACTTTCATTGACCTTACCAAGGCTTTTGATACAGTCAGCAGAGAAGGACTGTGGAAGATTATGGCAAAATATGGCTGTCCACGAAAGTTTGTCCAAATAGTGCGGCTATTTCATGACGGCATGCAGGCAAGAGTACAGGAAAATGGTGAGCTGTCTGAACCCTTTCCTGTCACCAATGGAGTGAAGCAAGGATGTGTCCTGGCACCAACACTGTTCAGCCTCATGTTTTCAGCCATGTTGATGAATGCCTTCGAGAACGACGACATTGGAATAGACATCAACTACCGTATGGATGGAAAGTTATTCAGTCTCAGAAGGCTGAAAGCTAAAACCAAAATTGACAGCGGCACCGTCAGAGAGCTCCTGTTTGCTGATGATTGCGCTCTATACGCCAACTCAGAGGCGGACATGCAACATAATGTTTCAGCTTTCTCGCATGCCTGTGCCAACTTTGGGCTCAATATCAACTTGGAGAAGACTGTAGTTATGTACCAGCCAGCTCCAGGGAATAATCACACTGTGCCGAATATCAAAGTGAATGATCATAGACTAAGTGTTGTGGACAAATTTACCTATCTTGGCAGCACCCTGTCACAAGCTGGCACAATCGATGACGAAGTGAATGCAAGAATCTCCAAGGCCAGTGCAGCCTTTGGCAGACTGTACAAGAATGTATGGGACAGAACTGGAATAAGCCTGCAAACAAAGCTAAAAGTCTACAAAGCAGTTGTATTATCCCCACTGCTATATGCTAGTGAAACCTGGATTGTTTATCAGCGACACGCTAGGAAATTAAACCACTTCCACACAGTCTGCCTAAGGAATCTACTGAAGATTAAATGGCAAGACAAGATTCCAGACACTGAAGTCCTAGAAAGAGCATCCATGCCCAGTATTCACACTCTACTGATGAAGAATCAGATTCGCTGGGCTGGTCACTTGACTCGCATGCCAGATCACAGGCTCCCTAAACGAATTTTTTACAGCGAACTGCGTTGTGGTAAACGCTCCCAAGGTGGCCAGAGGAAACGTTTTAAAGACACTCTGAAAATTTCACTGAATGCTTTTGGAATTCATCATGACACCTGGGAGGCTGCAGCCAGAGACCGAAATTCGTGGCGTGCATCATTGCGCAAAGGTGCAGTTATATGTGAGGCAACCAGGACTGCAAGAGCTGTGAAGAAAAGGCAGGACAGAAAAACCACTGCAGAAATTCCTCCTCCAGAGACGGCAAGCATTCTTTGTCCACATTGTCAAAGAACATTTCGAGCCAAAATAGGCCTTATCAGCCATCTTAGAACCCACGGCTCCACACCTTCAACCCCACTGGATGAAATGAATGGTCATCATCATTCTTGATGGACAAACAACACTCCACAGGATCAAGAATGAATTAAACCATGTCAAGATTGAACTACTCCCCTAATCAAGATTGAACTGCACATGTAGTCAAGATTGGACCTCTTCCCCAGTCAATATTGCACGTTCACCAATCAAAATTACACTACTCCCCATGTCAAGATTGCACTACTCTCCAGTCATGATTGTACTTCTCGCCCTGTCAAGATTAAACCTATCTCCAAATCAAGATTAGACTTTTCCCCAAGACAATACTGGACTACTATCCAGTAAAGATGGGGACCGTGTGTGGATTGTAAATGATCAGGTAACATCCAATGACATCACCATTGTGTGAAGACCCGTGTTGATAATCATTTTGTTGTATCGTTTCACAACAGTTGTATGTATGATGTCACCTTGACTGTCCACGTGTAGAAAGTGTCTGACAGTTGACGGGGGGCAGCTCTAGGTTTATGTCACCTTGACTGTCCATGTTTATAATGTGTCTGACAGTTGGCAGGGGGCAGCCACAGGTTTATGTAGATACTCTTCTTGGCTTAGTCTACAAACCCAACCCGTGTTCCATCAGTAACTTGACGGATACTAGATAATGGACTAGCTAGATAAGTTTACAAAACAGAGGCTGTTTGATGTCCGACTATGATTTAGCCATGTTTCAATGACTCGATCATCAATCATCTTACCTGCAAGCTAATGATGGGGTTGAACCCTAGAGCTTCAGCCGTGCATACGACTTTCTGCATCTGCCAGCCATTGAAGTTACTGACACCGATGTAACGGACTTTTCCCCCACGAACTAGGTCATCAAAGGTCCTCAGGGTCTCCTCCAGCGGGGTGGCTGGGTCCCACTGGTGGGCCTGTAACATCAATGATATTTACACATATTGACACACGATGTATTATCATTACAGTACCACATAAATGGCTTATGAACACATGATCTCCTATAAAATATTATCATATATAATGTATTTTTTTTCCCCGCGTTTCCATCCTGTTTCAGGATATTGCGGTCAACACCAGCATCTTTCAGCTGTATGTTGATTCCTAGGCTAGATTACGCTCATCAGCACGCCACGACTTTCTGAGCGACCAGCTCCATAGTCTCATAAGTCACTTTTGCGATTCGAACCACTGCTAATTCTCGTCGCGTCACGTGACGAGAGTATTCGGGGTTAGCGGAGAAAGCTGCTAACCCCTCGGCCATGGAGCCGGCATATATATATATATAATGTATGGATATTGGAAAAATGTGGAGAATGTTAGAATCCCCTAGTTATAATGCATTAAGCGGAAACGTTAATCAATACCTGGTTTGCCGTTTGATAGTAAATCATAAATAAACCTTCTGTGGAGAAAAGATACCCAGGTATCATCGACAATTGTCATTGGGTTTCTAAGTTGGTCAGACTGTCAGATATCGAGATCCATGTGCCACACTGTGTACTCTCATCGTTACAATACAAACATCTTACTTTGGTCAACATTCCGATGCTCCAAAACCACACACAGAACTCGGCTGGCTGGTGTAATGATACTATTTACAAATACGACAATCAGATTACAGTATGTGGTAAGTGAATACATATAGTCAGCAACGAGCCATTACATCCATATTGCAGTATATAGTGAGTGAATACATATAGTCAGCAACGAGCCATTACATCCATATTGCAGTATATAGTGAGTGAATACATATAGTCAACAACGAGCCATTACATCCATATTGCAGTATATAGTGAGTGAATACATATAGTCAGCAACAGGTTAGGACAATTATCTAGACACAGTTTTGTGTGGTCTAAGTTCACGATTCTACCTGTGTTCTATATGTCAGTGTTTGTTTATGAACTGAGTGGTCTCAAATAGTTTCATAATTGATATATAAACACTTGCCTACTAATGTATGAAACAGCGACGTCAGCCCGACTAGGAATCTTCAACCCAGGGTTTTTGTCTGTGATTGTTTGTCCTCATTTTATTTAGGGCGTAGTACATGCCAATTGTGTACACGTTTGTTACAACTTGCTAAATTTTACAATAACACTTGGTCAACATTTGTTTATGTTGTAACTCAAACACGGGTCACAGCGTGCAACTTCGCGGGTATA
Source organism: Cepaea nemoralis (assembly GCA_014155875.1). Taxonomy (NCBI): domain Eukaryota; kingdom Metazoa; phylum Mollusca; class Gastropoda; order Stylommatophora; family Helicidae; genus Cepaea; species Cepaea nemoralis. Next base: position 14,791 of record JACEFZ010000559.1, on the reverse strand, counting down.
TGTATATACAGGTATATGCTAGACTATTATTATATTGTCACACAGAATTTCGTCGTCCGCGAGCTGAGGTGTATACATTGGTACCCATAGCTGTCCAGTTGGTACAGCATACCCTTTAGCAAGCTGAAATGTGACCACTGGTACAGCGTACCCCTCAACATGCTGAGATGTGACCACTGGTACAGCGTACCCCTCAACATGCTGAGATGTGTGACCACTGGTACAGCGTACCCCTCAACATGCTGAGATGTGACCACTGGTACAGCTTACCCTTCGGCTAGCAGAGGTCATGTGACCAATCTGACAGAGATGATCCCTGCAACATGACAGATGATCGAGCCAATTGGAGGTTGATGCAGAAAGTGCAGAAAGTAAAAGTGTGTAAATGTCACTAGCGCTTGTAACAGTGACATGCTAGTGAACACACTGACGTCCGCGACACGATTAAAGCGCCGGGGATTTCTCTAAGAAGAAGAATTGTTGCTGCACGACAACACCCTTGATCATACAGCTGCGCATGCAGTGGAAACACTATGTGACCTGAAATTTGAAGTCATAAAATATCCAGCATAATGTCCAGGTTTAACGCAATCGAGCTTTGACTGTTTTGACCCCTAGAAGAATATTCTTGGGGACAGAGGTTTGCAGATGACAACTGGGTAATGGAGGCGGTGTAAAATTTCTCCCTAGAAGGCATCAACAAACTAGTGGACAAGTGGACCAAATGTGATGCCAGGTAGGGGGTACTATCTTCAGAAATAACACACCGACAATTTCTGGTTCGCATTATTGTAAACATTTATTTGCAACATTCCTGTTACCCTAGTTGCTTCCTGTAAAGATGAACCACGTGATGCGGCTGAAACACCCAACTTTATCAAAGACACCCCACCAATCCTAGACAGTTGATGTTACCCACCTGGTAGAGATCCACGAAGTCTGTGTGCAGTCTCTGAAGACTTCTGTCAATGCTCTCAGTGATGTGACGGCGGCTCAGCCCCACGTTGTTAATGTTCTGCTCCGTGCCCATGTTGCCTCGGCACTTGGTGGCGATCACAAACTTGTCCCTGGGTTGTCTGGAGGGGCACAATGAAACACATCTGATTATCTGAAGCGTCTGCTCGGTCTGTGACCGTGCACCGTATGATTTCTACACGCATAGCACTTTGCTCGGGAAGATCGAGAGGGCTGCGCTCGAAGACAGTGGGTGGCGTCGGTTAGGCTGATACAATTCAGATTTATTTGTTATGACACGCCACCCGGGTATAAGTCGAACTTATCTACCTAATACGAGGGTAAGTTAATAAGTCAGTCACAAATGGTTGTAGAAAAATAACTAAATATGATAACAACTTGAAACCAGTTTATTTGTATACATACAATGTCCCTTTATTTCTCAACATAATTTCCACCAACATTGATGCACTTATCCCATCGTTTTATCAGTTCTCTACTTACTTATTGACTTCCCTCGTAGTTATGCGGGCCATGTCAGTTTGGAAAGCGAATGAGCCATTGACTGGGTTTGTATAGTGAACGCCATAAGAGAGGAGGACATTTACACGAACCAAGAGAGGACTGCGAATCTGCAGGCTTGACCAGACAACAAGAACATCCAGTAAAAAGGGTGAAACCAGACCGCAGGCCTTTGTTCGGAGCCAAAGGAGAATAGTCAACCAACACAGAACTAGATCGTCGATACTTATGGAGATACTGGGGTAGGAGATCCGAGCACTTATGGACTGAATGGTGCGATGTGCAGTGAGGATACTATGACAACTAACGAGCTAGCCAGCTAACTAACTAACCAACTAACTAACCAACGAACAAAATAATTAAATAATGAACTAAATGACTGAATGACTACTTGACTTACTGACTATCTACAAGAATCCTGCACGTATTTAGCCGCGTTCAAAGAGGTCTGATTCTGCAATAACGTTGACATAAGCCTGGGTCATTGACATTTAGTTGAGTGACCGAGCATGAGGAAGAATGGAGATGAGAGTGGGAGACAGTAAAGTGACTGACCTGGCTATGAGAAAACAGCCAGTCCTGAGAAATAATGGGAAGGATGAGTGTGGACCCCAGGGGATGGGGGAAGGACAGTTTAGTTTTGTGTGAAGTCAAGGGACTTCAGGACAGTTGATGTGTAGATGCCGAACTGGTCGGTATTCTAAGGAGAAGCGGAGTTAGAGATCTCCGTGTTGTGTTGTTCTCCTAGTTGTGAAGACAGGCCTGAACCAGAGTGGGTTCTATAGGGAGTGAGGGCCAAAACCCAGAGTGGGGTGCATAGTTGAGCAGTGGCTCCGACCCAATGTGTGGGTTGTATTGTAGGAGATCCAGCCGTGGATAGTAGCTGGACTAAATGTCTTGTCGATTTGATATGAAGCAGGCTTGAGAAGGCATTGATGTGTGCTGGTTAAAATTGTGAGGAGGATATTATATTCTATGGATTACATTATTTCTGGATGTATAAACATGTTCCGTCTGTCCGTCTTATTTCTGTAATAAAGGATTATGTGCGCCAACGGAAATCTTGTTTAATGACTGGTGAACATGCACTGCGGGGGTGAGTTATATTGCAAGACAGTTAGATATCTCCATTGACACACCATGAGTATCGTTACCTAGACAACGACCATCACATGACAATATCATGAACATATCATCGTAAGAACTTCGTGATATTATCATAAAGAAGACGTGTGACAAACGTCATTATTCGTGAGTTTGGAAACAAGTTACCTTTCAAAGTACCTGACGCACACAAATGTGGTAGTTGTCAGTAATCACGGTTACTCCGAAACTGTCATGATTGTGGTCAGACCAGTATTTGATACCAACACTTGCCGTTTGCTAGGAGAGAGAAACACTGGCCATCTATGTCGCTGTGCAGTCAGACCTACAGAATGTGAGAGAACATCACAGTCTCACAGCAGGTCCTGCTCCGGGACTTGGGTTTGACACTATTTGAGTTGTTATAGCTCCGGGTCTTTGGTTTGACACTGTTGGAGTTGTTACAGCTCCGGGACTTGGGTTTGACACTGTTGGAGTTGTTACAGCTCCGGGTCTTGTGTTTGACACTACTGGAGTTGTTACAGCTCCGGGTCTTGTGTTTGACACTGTTGGAGTTGTTACAGCTCCGGGTCTTGTGTTTGGCACAGTTGCAGTGTTTACAGTTGACCTGGTCTCTCTTACAGACCCAGGCTAAGTGGGTATAAGGACATGTCCGGCCAAATTACCCAACCAGTGCCGATAAACCTATACAACATGGTCCAAGCGCCATAATACCTTAAAAGTGCGATAGCAATTACAATAACCACACCACTGTCTTGTAACTTGTCAATAACATTGTTAAGGATGTCACGAGTGTTAAGCACGTGACGTTACAGTACAGGCGAATATGGTAATGTTAGAAGCACAGTTTACAGATGGCATCCCTACGTGTGACAAGCACGAAAGAGGGATGGCATTCCCCGATCGTTATTTGATCAGAGAAGGGGTGAAACCTATAGAAATTCATCAGTAAATGTAGGACAAGTAAGGTGTTGCATGCTGGTGAGTACAGCAAGTGTATGAGTGCGTAAGAAATCTCAAAATGGCGTGACTTATGTGAATAGATACACCAGGTGGTGCATGAGTGTTTACACACACGAACAGGAGAATAAGACGGAATCCAAGCTCTTTATCGGCGCTGGAGGAATGTGGTGACTACATCGAAAAATATGCATGTATTCTTTGTCTATTCATAATATATTCAAACCAAACAAACAATACAAAAACATTTAAGGTTTTCATTTGAAACCACATCATATATATATATATATTAGCTGCCCGGCCCGGCTTCGCCGAGGCTCTGGCGGGGATCTATCTATCTCTGTATCTGTCTATCTATCTATCTATCTATCTATCTATCTATCTATCTATCTATCTATCTGTCTGTCTATCTATCTATCTATCTATCTATCTATCTATCTATCTATCTATCTATCTATCTATCTATCTGTCTGTCTATCTATCTATCTGTCTGTCTGTCTGTCTGTCTGTCTGTCTGCTTGTCTGTCTGTCTGTCTGTCTGTCTGTCTGTCTGCTTGTCTGTCTGTCTGTCTGTCTGTCTGTCTGTCTGCTTGTCTGTCTGTCTGTCTGTTTGCTTGTCTGTCTGTCTGTCTGTCTGTCTGTCTGCTTGTCTGTCTGTCTGTCTGTCTGTCTGTCTGCTTGTCTGTCTGTCTGTCTGTGAGTCTGTCTGTCTGTCTGTCTGTCTGTCTGTCTGACCCGGCCCGGCTTCGCCCAGCTCCTGGTGTGGAGCATCTAATTTAATTCATATAAGTAGTCATATAAGCTCCCGTTCCCGACTATCTATCTGTCTGTCTGTCTGTCTGTCTGTCTGTCTATCTGTCTGTCTGACCCGGCCAGGCTTCGCCCAGACCCTGATGGGGAGCAAATCATTTAATTCATATAAGTAGTCATATAAGCTCCCGTTCCCGACTTTCTGTCTGTCTGTCTGTCTGTCCGACCCGGCCCGACTTCGCCCAGGCCCTGGTGGGGAGCATCTCATTTAATTCATATAAGTAGTCATATAAGCTCCCGTTCCCGATCGATCTATCTGTCTGTCTGTCTGTCTGTCTGTCGTGTCTGTCTGTCGTGTCTGTCTGTCTGTCTATGTATGTATGTTCGGCCCGAACATAACAACAAAATATAGACAGAATAGAAGAATAGATAGAAAATGTGATTGGAAGAGATCTATCTAAAGTAAACTTGGCTCCCGTTCCCGACTATCTGTCTGTCAGTCTGTCTATCTATCTGTCTGTCTAACCTGGCCTGGCTGCACCCAGTCCCTGGTGGGGAGCATCTAATTTAATTCATCGTCAATCAACTCATTTAATCTATAGCCATGGGACCTAACCTAAGATATAACAATGGTACTAAAAGTTATATCCCTTTTTTAATATATTTTTATATTTTCTTATGTTCAGTCATGTAATTACAAAATTAAATTTTAGGAAGGTAATAGCTGATAGCTGATAGATAAAACTATCACAGTTGGTTGCTGTGGGATGTGGATTTTAATTCCTGAGAATGATTCGTTAAAATGTCTAGGGGGTATTATTGATTCTCTGTCACTGGTAAGAATGCAGGGTGATCAGGGATATTTACCACAAATCCCAGGAGGAAAGAGTTCCATCCTTGAAACAATGGCATCTGTGTGTAGGTTTCCCTTCCCACTTCATCACCCTTAAATTAACTATAGATGCTAGAAGGATATTGATTGCTCACAACATATAAACAACCACTTGTTGGACACCACATTTACTTGATGTACACAACACTTTTGGACAAACAGTTCAGGTATTAACTCAAGATCTGTAGTTACATATATATAGGTGTAATAAACACTGCATTTTCCGACAGGCATGGGATTCATTGCATTGTTACAATATAGTACCCAGTGACCCCAGAAAAACAACAACAATGTTATTACAAACAACACAACAACCACAAATTGGGTCTACTTTCATTTTCCCTCATAATTAAGGCAAATAAAGATAGTAAATAGAACCCAACATAACATGTTTCTGACACCTTTTACCATTCTCTCATTGTTAAACATAATGAGTTGGTGTCAAAATACTATACCATCTATATACCATTGGAAAAAAACTACTGACCTGTTACCTTCAGAAAAAAACCCAACATATAAACAGCATTTTGTACTATTAATTAAACTAATTAATAGAGTCAATTTGCTCCTGGTGTGCGGTTAAGGGTTCACCTTTGCTGTCGATTAGATCCTTTTCCCATTATCTGGGTACCGAATTAATGCACTCAGTTATGTTCTTACTATTTAGTCACTGGTAATTGGCTGGTGCAAATCATACTTTATAATAGAAATTACACACAATCACAAATCCCTCCGCGGGCTAGAATATTCGAGTACTCTGTTGCAGTAGGCTCGGTGTCTTTTTTTGAAATTTTGGGGCCTCAGGTTGGTCTAACTTTCCGGAATTTCCACTTAAGCTCTGCAGAAGGTACTTTACCATCTCACCATACATGGTGCCAAGTAGACGTCCATTCAGCGGCTCTGTTTTTAATATCAGAATCCCAAGTAGTTCAACAAAGATTTTACACCCACCAAGTCGCGAGTCTATAACCCATGGTATTTAGGTTGACATTGGACCAGCAAAGAGTTAGTCGTTGTTATCTAGTCCAGTGTAGAACTTTATATGACTGAGAGGCATCTCATGGTAGTATCTGTGACTAGGGCCACAATTGATCTATACCTACATATATGCACAGATGAATAAATCCAGCACAGTAACAGGTTTGCAAACAATTGGATGATTCCTCTTGTTGCTGATGTAGAGACATTTAGCTGCTTTCATATGGTCTTTTATCTGATGGTGTTCAGGGTTTGGACCCTTGAGGTAATCTGGTTTCGTAGTTATGTTTCAGATGATATTAAGTTTGTACCTTGGTTGTATTGGCTTATGTGGTTCAGTGTCTTCTCCCCATTTGATTGAGCCAGAACTTAGTGTTGAATAGCTGAATTCCATGTTTGACTGTTGCAGCTGTGAGACATTCTTTCGAAGACTTATCCATTGTTGGATATTAACTTGGTAACCCAACCAACAGTTGAAGGGCTTTCACTGTTGCTAGTTTTAGTAACTTGTAGGATTGTCCCATAGTTTCACTGATTTTGCTGAGTGATAAGGCTTATAGGTGATACTTCTCAGACGTAAAGCAGACGATACACTGTTGTCAGTTACTCTGTTGATCTTCATCTTTGTAGATTATTAGATCTTGAAGTCCACATGTGGGATGTTCCTACTAAAATAGGACTTAATCACTCACCCCGTCAGTTGTCTTCTAATTTATCTGTTGCTCGCTATGGAGCTATTGAGCGCCGCAGTAAACATTGAGGTATTGCTAGATCCAGACTATGGTTTGGACATTCACTTTATGGCTGTTAACCCAGGATCCAGTGTTAGTGATATAGTCCCACCAAATTCAACCACCACCTGCTTCTCTTCTATAGAAAAGGGATGACAAAGAATACAACACTAGCATTAACCTACTGTGTTATGATAAAAGGTTTACAACACAATTACAAACACAAATACAAAACAACAAGGGGAGAAAGGGAAAGGAGTGGGTGTCCATGTTCCACTGTCCCTCATTGCTGAGTAGAGCCATTCTGACTCTTCATAGTGAGTAAGGTATTTTCTCACTTATATTTTGTTCTGTTGTTACTGGGACTATTGGATGGGTGAAGTCATTCTGTCCATCCAACATGTTGATATTGTCTCTCTCATTACTTGAAGAGAATAGCCTATACAGAATCCCTGTGGTTTCTAATGCCGCGTCTTCATTTCGGCACTATAATCATCACTAGGTCAAGACTATTCACCATTGGCTTTTTAAGTACTGACATACACATGAATTCTTCTATCAACATCCTCATGTCCCAAGGTGCAACATTAAAATGTATATTCCCACAGTAAAAAGTAACAATCAGAACAGAGAAAATTCTCATACCAAAAAAAACATACATGTACATTTCTCTGATATTAAGTACATGATAATCATACATAATAATCATAATGATGATGCAGGGAGCCTAGGTTTTTGAATTAACTTCATGAACTAAAACATCCATTGTTTTCCCCCACTGCGTACAGCACATGAGGATAGTAATCGCTGTGATATGTTTTGCCAATGACTGCTATTATTCGGAGGGTATTTATAAGAATAACTTATGCCGCATGGTCCAGTCTTCTGAATATTGCAAGCAATTTATTCACATCAATCTTCGCTTCTGTTTCTACTACGGTGAGGCGATGCGGAGTGAATCCTATCCGAACATACATTTACATCACGCGTTTAATTGTTCATGAATTTATATTCAAACATGGCCTGTCCCTAACACTATTTTATGAAATGATTATATGTTCACCCTCATATGGAGTGGTTACTAATCTGTTAACAAAAGAATGGTACTAAAATTTAGCACTATATTTCTAAGTTACAGATTATAATGTGGCAAAATATTTTATCCCCTGACTAAGTACGAGTCAGGAATATGCGTAATCATTTGTATGTCCCCGCATGGATAAAACACCTTTCTATAGTACATAGATTATTTGCAGATTTCTAAGCATAAATAGTGAGATATTGTTCACAGTGCCTAGAAGTTTTAACATAGGAATATGAAATTGACAGACACTAGTTCTTTACTATGAAGCATGAATCAGGGGTCTGCTCCTACATTGAGAAAATCTCTAGAATGTGTTTCAGACATGAGAGTTGATACTCTATGTGTTCTACAGTACACATACTATTCATAGGTTATAAAGTTAGATATAAGTTCATAATGCCTATAAAAGATATTAACATAAGGATTTGAAATTGTAAGACATAGGAAAAATTACAGCGTGGCGCCCACCTGTGTTTCCTTAGTAAACATCATCCAGCCTGGTTTAAGAGAATTGTAACTAATTCTTAATTAAACATACTGGTTTATGTAATACATAAATATATCTACAAGATAACATACCAATAGCTTGAAGAGAATCATGGTTTTAAAAGGCAACATGCCTTCTCCCCGAAGGGAAAACTTTTACATGTCTGTTCTTTGTGTCGTACTGACCAAAATGGCTACACTTGCCTTTGTTTTACAATCAGTCGACGACTGTTGGCCAGGTATGTAGGCCAAAATAAGGCCAAATTAATTAAGCTGCCACGGTCAGTCTATCGCTGTTTTATTTTCTCCTACATTAAGTAAGTTACTTAAACAGTAATTGTAAGGGTTTGTGTATTTTTAAGGGAGTCCATAAATAGGAAAGGGTAGGGACGTTTTTATTATACCACACGCCTCCCCAATTTAAGCCATTTATTTCTTTCAGAAAATAAATGGTCAAATAGTACTCTACAATTTCCGTCTTTACATTGACTCACCTAGTATCCATCCCTTTGTAATTTCCTACATTACTTCCCTATGTTAGATAATCTATCAGGGCCACGTCCATTTTCTTATAGTCACGACAACTGGCATAACCTTAATGGCTTACTTCCCTTTTAGTGAAAAAGTGTAGCACCCTCTCCACTGTTGTCAGCTATTGTTTGAAATATGAGTGGTTATCTGATAATTGGTTACTTTCAAGTACTAGTTTGTCTGCATCAAACCGACTTTTTGAAGCAATTGAAATATCATCATTAAGCTTGATTTCTCTCTCATTAGATTATCAATCTTGAGATTATGTTAAAACCGACGGTTAATTCTGCGTCTACTGATAGCATATTAAACTCGCCCGTCTCCCTGTAAGTTAGACGTTTGTTTTAACTATAGATCTGATATTTAAAGGAAGCTAAAGATGGTTCCTGTTGAAATACATTTTCATCCAATACATCATGTGTTTGGGTTATTAGTCGAGTTATGGGATTTTCCGATCAGTTTTGATAACTACTGATTAGAGTGGTGTCCCTTTCTCTTGCGGGTTTTCCCCGAGAATCTCGCCTAACATGTAAACAAGGTCCAACTTTTCTAGATTTCCGTTCTGAACCGAATTTTCCGGGGAACATGAATCTATCAGAAATGAAGTAATTCTTAGCTTACTTTCTCTGCTTTTCCTTCTAACCTAGATCTATTTTACGCTAGAATCCTTATTAGTAATTCTAACTGATGTGTTTGAGTTTCACTCTGTATTTGTTGCTTTGGTGTTGAATTACGAGCAATTGTGCGTCGCTTGGCGTACATTGATCGTCGTCTGCCTCCCTGTAGGTTTTAGATTATTTTCAACTTAGCAACATACATTGTTATGTAGGTTCAGACGTATTGTCTCCTACCATATATAATCAGTTCAGTGAGAAGTTAAAAGCCCCTTTTTGTGATTCCTTTGATAGTCTTCCAGACAATCAAGTTGCTGGTTCACTTTCCAGTTATGGATGTGGATTACTAGTTTTTGTAAAATTACTATTACATCTGTATATCCCTCTAATACTGGCGTCTCCCTGAGTTGTGTCCTCAAGATAACAGGTAAGGTACTCTTAATGTTCTCTCCAGTTTTGTTTCATCCGTTTAATACGTGGAACTCTGGATTTATTAGATTGACTAAGGTCTATCTTTGAACTGTTATATAATTTACTAGCTGGATTCCTGATTGAAATTCCCTAATCTAGTAATATCAAGCAATTCTTCAGCTTATCTGCTCCAATTTGCTTGGTTTTTACACAGCTATATTCCATTTTTCTAGCATGGGGTCACTGTATAAGTTTTAGGCGTTTCCTCTGTCTTTACGTCAAAGGAGTTCGTCTTATCTATAAACAGCATCTATTTCAAGAGTTGTTTATTTAATTGTTGCTTTTACTGATTCGTATCAGTTATTTAAGCTAATCTCTGTTAGTCTGGATCTGCTTTCACATATTTAATGCTGGCATATAATCCTAGTCAGAACTGAGATGTAGAAATCTGCTTCGCCTTGCGATTGATTTCTGATTCATCTACCTATTAGTAGACTTCGAGCATTATCTAGAATTTAGTTACTCGGTTAGTTTTAAAGAAAATACAATTGAGTCGCGCGCCTCTATTGTACCCTTTATTGCCCTTTTTAATTCTTCCCTTATGAGAATATTAATTTTAGTTAGGCAAATACTGAAATAACTTTACGTAAGCTTATCGCTAACTAAAAGCTGTTTCATTCCTCTTTTTGATGAGGACTACTCATAGTGAACATTTCACTTAATGAGAATTAAACTGGAAATTCCAATTTATTAGTTAATTCTTTAATTATACCTCCTACATGCCTATACGGTCTGTTTCCGCTAACATTAATAATGGAATCGGGGTGGATAATTTAAAGAAATACCTTATATTCTGTTGGGTCAGTAAGTGAGTTGATCAGTTTCACTTACATCACCAGGTGAATATTTTGGTTGACCCTATTTATTAACATATGGGCCATCTGAGTTAGTTAATAATACTACTCATATCACCGGTGGAGTAGAATAAGTGTCGGTATGGCTTGTCTTTCCTAAGTATCCATCATTTATTCACTTTACTTTACTACCGATGTTGTAGAACATGTTATGTCCTATGAAAAAAAAGGATTAAATTAGGGTGCCCCTAAATACTGCAAATTCTTACAATATTCCTTCCCTTCCATTAACTATGTCTACATTTTTGCAAGTGGTGGTTTAGGCCTTAACCTTAGTTCATTTACTTTAGTTACTGCTATTTTCCCCTGGTTTAATTCATCTCTCAGGTATTATTTACTTCCTACTGAATCATCATTTGTTGATTAAATTTTTCCCTTTAAAAAAAATTTATTCGATTTTTAACTTATCTGTCCTAATTATCTATAAAATTGTCTATCACTCTCTGCTGCCTTGGTAACTTTTCAATATTACATGAAATTATACAAACAGATCAAGCATGAAAATACAAAGATAATCAATGACAAAATAGTTAATTAACACATGATTCATACTTAGAAACATAAACCTTATGGATACATAATATAGTAGTGTGTTCATGACTACACCACTCTTGAACCATTTAAAGAGAATATCAGAGTAGCAGAACCATACCTCAAACATCAAATGGGAATGACTATGAATTCTAAACATTCACTGAATTACCTATCTTATGTGAGTTTACCATCCCAGAGACCTTACTACTGGAGGTTCATTACTGGACTTAGTTTTCTCATCAATAAGATATAAAATATTGAGTTTTTAAAAAAAAAAAATCTCATACCTAACAACCAACTACCTGATTGCATCTGCCAGAATCAAGATATTACCTGTGACAGTTTTGTACCAAAAAAAAAACTATCATTTTATCTGAACCATTATGGGTTCACCATAACACTTGACTCCGCTCATACTAATGAGTGATTAGGTCTGTTACTAACACTATAACATTCTGAAGTGACTTGGTTTACCTGCGAGAGGTTTTCCCTGAATTCATGTACCACAATAATACACCAATTGTGATGTTTACCATGAGTTTTAAATTCACGGACTACTCCACTACTAGGTGAGTCCGTACCGGGCGGGACCCCCAAATGTTGGATGTGGATTTAAATTCCTGAGAATGATTCGTTAAAATGTCTAGGGGGGTATTATTGATTCTCTGTCACTGGTAAGAATGCAGGGTGATCAGGGATATTTACCACAAATCCCAGGAGGAAAAGAGTTCCATCCTTGGAAACAATGGCATCTGTGTGTAGGTTTCCCTTCCCACTTCATCACCCTTAAATTAACTATAGATGCTAGAAGGATATTGATTGCTCACAAAATATAAACAACCACTTGTTGGACACCACATTTACTTGATGTACACCAACCCTTTGGACAAACAGTTCAGGTATTAACTCAAGATCTGTAGTTACATATATATAGGTGTAATAAACACTGCATTTTCAGACAGGCATGGGATTCATTGCATTTTACAATATAGTACCCAGTGACCCAGAAAAACACAACAATGTTATTACAAACAACACAACAACCACAAATTGGGTCTACTTTCTTTTCCCTCATATTAAGGCAAATAAAGATAGTAAATAGAACCCAACTAAAATGTTTCTGACACCTTTTACCATTCTCTCATTGTTAACATAATGAGTTGGTGTCAAAATACTATACAATCTATATACCATTGGAAAAAAAAACTACTGACCTGTTACCTTCAGAAAAAAACCCAACATAAGAACAGCATTGTGTACTATATAATTAAACTAATTAATAGAGTCAATTTGCTCCTTGGTGTGCGGTTAAGGGTTCACCTTTGCTGTCGATTAGATCCTTTTCCCATTATCTGGTACCGAATTAATGCACTCAGTTATGTTCTTACTATTTATTCCACTGGTAATTGGCTGGTGCAATCATACTTTATAATAGAATTACACACAATCACCAAATCCCTCCGCGGCTAGAATATTCGAGTACTCTGTTGCAGTAGGCTCGGTGTCTTTTTTGAAATTTTGGGGCCTCAGGTTGGTCTAACTTTCCGGAATTTCCACTTAAGCTCTGCAGAAGGTACTTTACCAGCTCACCATACATGTTGCCAAGTAGACGTCCATTCAGCGGCTCTGTTTTTAATATCGAATCCCAATAGTTCACACAAAGATTTTACAACCCACCAGTCGCGAGTCTATAACCCATGGTTTTTAGGTTGACATGGACCAGCAAAGAGTTAGTCGTTGTTATCTAGTCCAGTGTAGAACTTTATATGACTGAGAGGCATCTCATTGTAGTATCTGTGACTAGGGCCACAATTGATCTATAACCTACATATATGCACAGATGAATAAATCCAGCACAGTAACAGGTTTGCAAACAATGGATGATTCCTCTTGTTGCTGATGTAGAGACATTTAGCTGCTTTCATATGGTCTTTTATCTGATGGTGTTCAGGGTTTGGACCCTTGAGGTAATCTGGTTTCGTAGTTTATGTTTCAGATGATATTAAGTTTGTACCTTGGTTTGTATGGCTTATGTGGTTCAGTGTCTTCTTCCCCATTTGATTGCCAGACTAGTGTTGGATAGACTGAATTCCCCCCCCCCATGTTTTGACTGTTGCCAGCTGTGAGACATTCTTTCGAAGACTTATCCATTGTTGGATATTAAATTGGTACCCAACCAACAGTTGAAGGGCTTTCCTGTTGCTAGTTTTAGTAACTTGTAGGATTGTCCCATAGTTTCAACTGATTTTGCTTAGTGATAGGCTTATAGGTGATACTTCTCAGACGTAAAGCGGAGACGATACACTGTTGTCAGTTACTCTGTTGATCTTCATCTTTGTAGGCTTATTAGATCTTGAAGTCCACAGGTGGGATGTTCCTACTAAAATAGGACTTAATCACTCACCAGCGTCAGTTGTCTTCTAATTTATCTGTTGCTCGCTATGGACTATTGAGCGCCGCAGTAAACATTGAGGTATTGCTAGATCCAGACTATGGTTTGTGGCCATTCACTTTAATGGCTGTGTAACGCCAGGATCCAGTGTTAGTGATGTAGTCCCCACAAATTCAACCACCCCTTCTTCTCTTCTAATAGAAAAGGGTTGACAAGAATACCACACTAGCATTAACCTACTGTGTTATGATAAAAGGTTTTACAACACAATTACAAGCACAGTACCAAACAACAAGGGAGAAAGGGAAAGGAGTGTGGGTGGTCCATGTTCCACTTGTCCCCTCATTTGCTGATAATAGCCCTCTGACTCGTCATAAGTGAGTAGGTAATTTTCTCACTATATTTTGTTCTGTTGTGACTGGTACTATTGGATGGGTGAAGTCATTCTGTCGCATCCACATGTTTTGATATTGTCTCTCTCATTAATTGAAGAGAATAGGCCTATACGAATCCCGTGTTTTTCTATGCCGCGTCTTCATTTCGGCACTATAATCATCACTAGTCACACTATTCACCATTGGCTTTATTAAGTACGTGACATGCATAATGATTCTTCTATCAAGCGTACTCATGTCCCAAGGTGCAATCATTAAGATTGTTTCTTCCCACAGTAAACACAGTACAATCCGAAACAGAGAAAATTCTCATAACCAAAAAAAAACATACATGTACATTTCTCTATATTAATTCGTGATAATCCTACATAATACTCATAATGATGATGCAGGGAGCCTAGGTTTTTTGAATATCTTCATGACTAAAACATCATTGTTTATCAGGGGGGGGGGGAGGCCCATTTGGAGGAAAAGAACTTCTTGTGTCTATCGCTATTGGTGCGTCCCTCTTATTTTTATTCCGTTTGTTGCTTTCCTCT